>BQKZ01001835.1:0-11212 GCA_036244855.1 Temnopleurus reevesii | reverse complement strand
ATAACTGAATTTGAAATTTTGGGATGTGTTTGCATATGATCTTAAAAAAGCGAAACTAGCCTCCAATGTGTTTATTTTTACATATAAAACATCTTCATAAAGAGTTCACAATACTGTTATGCATATTTCATGCATTTGTATGCATGAATATTAAAATGAATACTCAATAACTATAGTTATAGCAAAATTCACCTTAAGAGGGCGCCAGACAGAAAATAAAACAATATAGATTTTTCTGTCATTCCTTCATAATTTTATGCACAAAATGTATATCAGCAAACCTACAGAGCTTGGGGAAAAAGAGAAGTCTGCTTTAAGGACAATTTGAAATATCAGAAAATGTTAGATTGATGATTAGTAATAATCTTTTTGAAAAAAAAATATAAGGGAAAACAAAGCGAATCAATATTTTTTTCAATGTTGGAAGAGCATTGCAAAGATGAATACTACTCCAAAACTAATTGAACTCGCTTTTGTCAAATTTTAAAATGAAATACCTACTTGAAAAAAAAAATAATGGCTGCTCCCGAATTAAAAATGTATGAGAGATGGGCGATTGTGACTAGGCATATTTTGCCCTTTGGTGATTGGAATTTATTCATTTGAACGTCATTGACATGTACAGTCAACATTTTGTTCTGATTGTAGTGTTACCCAAGTCACTCATCGGCACTGTCACATGATTTACCCTATAAATCACATATTAAACAAAAAACTAATACCAAAGGAAGAAAAACTCTGCGTCCTGCATCTACAAGCAGACTGGTTTGCAACTCCATGTATAACTACCATACAGGCATCTCCTAACGCTTCTGGCATATTGTTGTTCCCTTTTTATCTTACAGTATACTGGGTTAAAGTTCTTCCCCAGATATTTGGGGAAAAGATCCTTCAACATTTTGAATACATACGAGAAAGAGGTTAAAGGGGAAAATTTCATTAGTTTTGTTAATCGAAGGTAAGATTGTCCTTAAAAAAATACACATATCATTTTGTTATGTTCAATGGGATTCTGGCAGTTTTCATTGCGATTTTTTTATTCAAATCAAAATTTCCATTGATTACATTCAACTTTACTTTTGGAGACAAATGTTCAAATTGTAAAAATATCAGAAATGCCGCCTTTTTGCTTTTATTCCTATTTTTCAAGCAGTTCGTGACATTATCACTAACGGTTATTCCAACACCGGAATCAGGCATTAGCAGAACATTTTACAGATTCAATGAAAAACAATGGTTAAGACATGAAAGATAACATCGTTTGAAATGCATTACGCAGGCATTCAACTGAATGAAATCCTTTTTAGATTATAAGATTTAATTTCAAGATGAGGAATGTACACACACGAAAAACTTGTAACACTAAGGGGGGAGGGCAATTTGATGGTTCAAAGTCACATCCCTAAGATGGGATGAAATTTTGTACCCCGTGCACTAAATTCTACACGAAGGAAACCCATTTGCACAGGAATGCCAACACTCTTTATATATTCATTGCTTTATTAATTTTTTCTTTCATTCATTCAGTATGGTTTATTAAAATGTTTTCATCGCAGCCGGAATGATCGATTTAGCAAAAGTGTAAAAACTCTCAGGGTACAATGTTTGACCCGAGGTGCCAATAATGCTGTCTGGGGTACAGCTTTTAACGCTACAGGTTTCATTGTGTGTTGCGTCTTTTTTTAGGCTTAGGGGCACAACTTTATACCATAAAATTTCGACGCAATTCAAATCAGCTACACCACTATACTGTATAATATTTTACCTTCGATTAAAACTGCTAATGATTTTTATCCTTCAACCCCTTTCTCCTACATATTCAAAATGTTAAAGGATTTTTTCCCAATTATCTGGGGAAAAACATTAAGGCAGTATACTGTAAGATAAAAATTGAACAACACTGCCAAGAAGCGTTAGGAGATGCCTGTATGACAGTTATAAATGGAGTTGTAAACCAGTCTGCTTGTAGATGCAGTTTTTTCTTTGTCTGATATTAGTTTTGGTGTTTTTTAATATGTGATTGAGGGTAATTCATGTGAGCCGATGAGGAAGGTGGGTAACACTAACATTAACATTACCAATGGGCAAAATATGCCTCCTTACAATCGTCCATCTCTCTTACTATTTTAATCTGATGCAGCCATAAATTACAACTTTTTTTTTCAAGTAGGTATTCCATTTGCAAATTTGACAAAAGTGAGTTCGATGAGTTTTGACGTATTATTCATCTTTGCCATATTTTTCCAACATTGACAAAAATATTGATTCGTTTTGTTTTCCCTTATATTTTTTTTCAAAGGGAATATTACTAATCATCAATCTAACATCTTATAATATTCCAAAGTGTCATTAAAGCAGTCTTCCCACTTTCTCCAAGCTCTGTAGGTTTGCTGAAATATAATTTTGTGCATAGAAAGTAAAAATTCTGATGGAATATGACAGAAAAACCTATTTTTTTATTTTCTGTCTGGCGCCCTCTTAAGGTGAATTATGCTATATTATTGAGTATTCATTTCAATATTTATGCATTTAGATGCATGAAATATGTAAAACAGTATTATGAACTCTTTATGAAGATGTTTTATATGTAAAAATAAATACATTGGAGGCTAATTTCGCTTTTTTTAAGACCATATGCAAACACATCCCAAAATTTCAAATTCAGTTATAGGCTATAGCGGCCATTTTGAAAGAAATTGTGAACATTTAGGTTTAAAAAGTTAACCCTGCAGTCATAAATGTTAGTGCATATACCCATTCTTGTTGTGTACCATGAATGAAATGAAAATTCATTTGTAAATTCGATAAAAACTTAGAATATTACTAATGTTCATGTTGATGATGGCAGCCATTTTGAAAATGGCCGCCATTTTTGTTACAGGCCGATACAGAGATGCCCTCACTTCTAAAATTTATCAAATAGACATAATCAACATGTGTGTCAAATTTCATGCTTGTTTCATTAAACCCACAATCATTTCACATATCTCTCTAGCTAATAAGCATGTCTGGATAAGTATTTTTTTTCATATTTCTTTTCTTCTTCCATATTTGATATTTCTTTATCTCTCTCTCTCCTTCTCTCACTTTCTTTTCGTTTCAATTGGTTACTTAAATTCCATCTACCAATGTAGCCTGCGATTAAAATGGATATTCATTGTCATATGAAGAATTGTTGATATTTATGAAATGCATTGTTTAAACAAATCTTAACAATTACATTATATTTTCCCATGATATCGGTAGACTTTGAAGCAGAATCTGTCAACGGAGGCATTGAAGGGTGTGAAAGTGGACAGCAGTACACAAGCAGTAAGTTTGCTATGAAAATATTAGTATTTGTAGATCTTATACTCCAAATCGATAACTTATTTGTAAAAATATTGCTGTTAGAAAGTCGGTATTATAAAAGCAGGGATGATGCGTAGCAGGGACTAAAGTTTAAGGGGAGTGATTGCTCTCTTAAAGCTCCCCGTAAATGCTTTATGGGTTAGTGAATTGTAGATCTGCTGGTAACCCAATTTTACTAAATGAAGACCCATTTTACAGCTCCCTTAAAATTCTCCTTGAGAGCCACGAGGAGAGCTATTATTAGCTCCTTTGCAAATTTCTAAGAATGATTTTCAGAGTAGGATTTATCATATTCTTACTGTCTAGGATTTTGTGTGTCTGAGATTACATGTATTGATGTTTCTGCTAAAGATCATTGAGGGATGTACATGTAGCAAGAAAATCTTTACAAATAATTGTCGCATGCACACAATGAACCTATCAGAACGTACATTTCAATTTGCAATAATATGCACTAAATTTGCAGTTGATATTGAGCACCCGTGAACCTGTATGCAATCTTTTCCATGTTAACCCTTGAGCAACTGAACCGACCAAAACCGCCCTTCCTATTACTCACTGAACCGGCAGAAACCACCTGCTATTCCCCATGAGCTACTGTATGTGTGCAATCCTCAAGTTCTTAAGAAAACCAGTCTATGAAGAAAATGATATCACATCGTCTATACAAATGTGAGACAGACATCTTCAATGCTACACCTTCCAGTGATTAAGATGACTTCTGTACACAATCTCTAGTTAGGTTTGATACATGTGAGTACATGAGAGTCAAACATTGTGATTGAAATTCATGTTCCAAATATATTTACATCTTTAGCATAATCTTTTTACCTGTTCCTAGCATCGTCGTCATCAAAGTGGTCCAGGCACCCCTTTGCCTGCTGGTTCCAGCTCCTCAGGGGCGCAAGGCCACACCCCTAGCCCGATGTCCAAGATGCAGGCTGGCCACGGGGCTACCATGCTACAGCAGCTTCTTGCCGAGACGAGCACTAAGTTTATGGTCTTTACAGAAGAGGTATTTAACATGAAAAGAACATTTTGCCTTTATTCTTCATGTTATATTAATGAATATGTTAGTGGTAAAAGCGGACGAGAAGGGGTGCAAGGCCACACCCCTAGCCCGATGTCCAAGATGCAGGCTGGCCTCGAGGCTACCATGCTTCAGCAGCTTCTTGCCGAGACGAGCACAAAGTTTATGGTCTTCACTGAAGAGGTATTTAACATGAAAAGAACATTTTGCCTCTATTAATATTAATGAATATGTTAGTGGGAAACGCGGAAGAGAAGGGGTGCAAGGCCACACCCCTAGCCCAATGTCCAAGATGCAGGCTGGCCACGGGGCTACCATGCTTCAGCATCTTCTTGCCGAGACGAGCACCAAGTTGATGGTCTTCACTGAAGAGGTATTTAACATGAAAGTTTTGTTCTACAGGAAATCAGTATTTACACTTCCCTTTTCAGTAAAAAAACAAAATGTTGGTACATATACATGTAGCTGCAATCTATTACTAGTTTTTAGTAATCATTCGTACTAATTTCTCAAGTTGTGTGTTAGATTAAGTATTCTTGGCAGCATAAGCACCATGCATTTAAAAGTAAAAATGAGTGATGATTAGTAATTTGTAGCAGGATTATTACTAATTCCCACTGAATCATGTTGGCAGCTATGTCTATTATATAACTTTGATATTACATAACTGCTATTTCTCAATAAAAGTTTGGCTCCTCTGTTAGAAATATATTACATTTTTTCTACTTTTGCAAATTGTCTTCTTTTATTATAACAAGGGCAATTTTGCAATTAGGCACCACTTTTGGAATTTAACGAGGATCAAAAGTAAACGATGGATGTTGGTTTGCTAACATGAAATGAGAAACAAGCGTCCAATTTTTCAATTGATTGCCTTTCGATTGATTGATTTTCAAGATGAAAAGTATTCATATTACTAAAGATTCAATTTTGATGCTTTATGTTCTCCAGACAACAGGAAGTAATGAACAGCTCTCTGGAGTTATTGCCTGCAATAAAGATGATGTCATGACAAATAATTGGCTTGGTAAGTAGATATATCATATCTCTCTATATATACATGTATGTTACACCCAGATTTACACTCTATTAGATCTAGGAAGTAGATATGTTATTGTATTATAATATAAAGTTATGAATTTATCACTAAGCATAACTCATTAGAAGTACAGAAAAAAGAGAAAGAGAATGAGGATGAAGAATGTAAGAAAATTGATTATAAAGGTTAATATACAGATGATGATGATGAGGATGTTGCAGGGTGATGATGATAATGATGGTGATGATACTGAAGAAGAAACCGTTAATGTTTACGAATATTGATGAAGTTAAGGACGTAAAGAAGGAAATTTCTAACCGGCATTTTTCCTTTCACTCCAATCTGTTTATTGCAGTTGAGCTGATCAATAGTCAAGTGATGTTGCGAGGGTCTGGGAGCACAGTCTGTGTCCTAGTGTGTGCGGCCAATGCAGATGATTAGATGTGGCTCAGATAAGACAGAGGAATTTTTATGATTTTGAATTGCATTTGCTTTTGTTATCATTTTAATTCCAGTTGAGCTGATTAACAGTCAAGTGATGTTACGAGGATCGGGGAGCTCAGGCTATGTCCTGGTGTGTGCAGCCAATGCACAGGTTATGCAGAGAGCTCATTGGCCAAAGTGGATGGACAGTAAACTGACCAGTAAGACAACACTGGTCGGAAACCTGGACAGAATGCAAGTAAGTGTCGTCTTTGTAATTTAAAATAAAATCAAGACCAAAATTCAGACTTGCCAATTCCCTGTTGGCGATTTGTGGCATTATCAGAATCAATGTCTACTGTATTGCTTTGCATAGAAGCATATTTGTTAATCAACACATGCATTTTTTGCTGTTTCATAATCAAAAGAAAATCCTTTCCTGTTTTTGTGAACTTGCAAGGATTAGGAAGATCGAGCGGAGTTTCACCAAAATCGTTCTTAAAGTTACGCACAATTTTAAGAAAGACTGGAGTACGTTAACGAGACAGTGTAATATGCGTAAAATTCTAGACCATTCAGCACAAGAACTGGTACCAGTCGTGCAAAAAGTCTTTCTTAAAGTCTTTTGTGACTTGGTTAAACACCGCTCAGGCTATGCAGAGAGCTCATTGGCCAAAGTGGATGGACAGTAAATTGACCAGTAAGACTACACTGGTCGGAAACCTGGATAGAATGCAGGTAATGATTGCTAATTGACTCTCGATGTATTTGAAAGGATTTTCTTCATAATTTCATTAATTAATTGATTGAATTGGATATCCCTTATCAATTCTTTCTAGATCATAGCCCAGAAGCTGAAGCAAATTATATTTGCAATATAAATGACTCTTCACTGAAAATAGATAATGTTTCAAAATGCGAGATTTGCATCTTTTCTTTTGTAAATTCTCTTATTTGTATTTTAAAAGTCAATATTACAAGCGAATTACTTTGTGTACACCAAATATTTGTTGACAATGGCGCATGAATATAAAGTTATTGGCTCAGCAACAGTTTTCAAATACATAGATTTGCCATCATTTCATGAGAACGTTAATTGAATTTGCTTCTTTTTTTTACCCTCAAAGACCGTTCATGGCTAATTGAGTCTTTAGTGTTGACAGGTCTTAATCATCCTAACAATACTTCAAGAAAAGTGTCATAGATATTTTAACATGGTTGATTGGATTCCAGCAACATAACTTTGGGTAATTTAATGGAGATTAATGACTTTGGAATTACATTGCATTTTATATTTTCCTCTACAGTGCTTTACCTCTGTGTTTTACCCTACTTCTAAAGGTTTCCTTTCACAAATATAGAATTAATTCATAATGAAGAAATAACAAGTTTTCTTTTGCTTCCAGATGTTCTTGATCCTACTCTGAGCTGGCAAATTATATGGGATAAAGACCAATTCAGTGGAGGTCGGTGAATGGAGAATCACGATACATCTTTATTTCCTTTTACAGTACTTTGCGACAGTGGGCTACCCTGCTTCTAAGTCAGTTCCAGCCACGCACGAGGTCGACCACGTAAAGTGGCTTTCTGTATCCAACATTGAGAAGAACCCCAACCACAGCCGCAGCGTGACCGACGTCCCTGCCCTTGTGGGGAGCGGGGACTCGGTGGGAGGGGTCGTGAGCGACACTGTGGGTGGGGCATCGGAGGATGTGGAGAACGATACGGTTCAACTCCAGAGGATCATTTCAAGATGTTCATGCAGGTTTTATTACAATATGTATGGGAGAGATGTGGATCCGAAAGTGGCGGCCCAGGTGCTTGGGAGAGGGGATGTCGAGAAGGTAAGAGGGAAGGGGAAGATGGTGATGGTTCGGGGTGATTGGTGGTTTTGATGATAGAGGTTTGTGATGATTGTGGTTTAGATGGTGGTAGTGATATTGGTTGTTCATGGTGATGATGGTTGTGATTGTGGTATGGATAGTGATCGTTGATTTTGCGGTACAAAGTTGTGGGGGTGGTGATGATGGTGGTGCTGGTGGTATGTATGGTGATTGTTGTCATTATGGCAGATGGTCATGGTGGCGATGATGGTGGTGTGATTGTGATGGTGATGGTTGGTGGTCATCATGGTGAATGATGGTTTAGCTGGTTGTAAAGGTGGTTCTGGTGATTAGATGGCACTGAAGTTGAACTAACCTATTTTGCTGAAAGTGATAATTATACAACTACAAATAAAATTTGAAGTGGATTAATGAAGAACTTATCTAAGAATGTGATTTGGGGTAATTTGTCAACAACTCTTCAACTACAGGGTGATGGTGATGATGATGGTGACCCACTTGGGAAAGAGGAGTCCATCAATTCTATCACCATAGTTCATCATGATCTAGACATCTGCACCAATTCAGCTCAGTACTCTATGATCATGGACATCATAAACAACCTGCTGCTATACGTCGAACCAAAGAGAAAGGTAAGGTGGGGTAAATGTGATAATGATGATGATGATGATGATTGTGATGGTGGTGATGAGGATGATGAGGATGAGGATGATGATGATGATGATGGTGGTGGTGATGATGCTGGTGGTGATGGTGGTGATGATGATGGTTGTGATGGTGATGGTGGTGATGGTGATGGTGGTAATGATGATGGTGGTGATGGTGATGGTGGTGATGGTGATGGTGATGGTGATGGTGATGGTGGTGATGATGAGGATGAGGTTGATATTGTTAATAGGAACGGTAGTAATGGTGATTGTGATATTGGAGGTGGTGGATATAAGGAGGAGGTGAAGAATGATTATGATGATGTTGATGATGATTAAAATTGATGGAATACGAGGAGGAAGAGTGAAGGGCATATAAAGAGTAGAAGTATGATCTGGAATAGTTACCATAGTTCATCATGATTTAGACATGTGCACTAATTCAGCTCAGTACTCTATGATCATGGATATCATCAACAACCTGCTTCTATAATGTTGAACCAAAGAGAAAGGTTAGGTGTACTCTATATTGTGATGATGATGATGATGATGATGATGATGATAATGGTAATGGTGATGATGGTGGTGGTGGTGGTGATGGTGATGGTGATGGTGATGGTGAAGGTGGTGGTGATTGTGGTGGTGGTGATTGTGATGGTAATGTTAATGGTGATGCTGATGATGCTGATGATGATTATTGTAGTTTTTATGAGGAAGAGAATGGTAAACAAGAGGAGAAGATAAACAATTACACTGAGGAATAGGAGGAGGAGGATGAAAATGATACCTGTGAATGTGATGGTGATGATGTATTTGGAAGATAATTAGTACACATTACTTTCTTGTAATGAAAATTTTCTTCTTTTTTTCATTTCTTGGTCACAATAGGAAGCGATGGCGAGAATGCAGCACATGAGGTTTGCCCTACAACTCAACAACACAGAAGATCAGAAAGAACCAATCATGCAGCTCCAGAACTCACTCAGGTAATCAATCTCAATATGCACCTGAAGCATCATCATATCATGCAAGCATACCATATTAAGACGAAAAATATGCTCAATTCTTATTAAACTATGTCTCATTCAAATATTAGTTGTACATAAATTCAATGAATATCTACATACTTTTTAATAAAAGCAATTATAGTTTGTCATTTTTTGTACAAGAAGAGGAAGTTTCGTATTCACCCTGTCTTTATTATTATTAAGGACAAATTAAGCACACAAGTCATATGAATACCTTGTCCGGCAACCTAGTAGGTTGGCTGTCGGGTAAGCAACATAAATTACAATGAAAATGTACACAATGGAAGAATGAGACAATCCATAATGAAAAGAAGAATACGGTAAAGGTTAACAATATAAAAGCAGTCAGAGTAGGAGACAAAGTGCATTTATGATGGGGGTGAGGGTTGGACATGCATGGATATCAAACAAAAGCATTTTTGAAAATTTGAACTTTGTTTCAAGAAATCAGTGATTCATGTTTATTAAGGCTATGTTTGTATATTTTTATGAGCTGGTAAAGGTATCAATCTTTTTAATCTATTGAGAGGCAGGGCTTCTCAAAAGAGAAGCTTTAATTCCTTAAAATTCATGACAAATTTGTTGCTTCCCATTTCTTCTGTTTTTAGGAATTACATTGCTCACAATAGGCGTATAGAGAGAGACCTTTACAATGCACATCGCTCTCTGGAAGACTCAGGAAATGGACAAACGTAAGAATTTTTGTTATTTTGTAGATATATCTCTCTTTTTTCCATCCATTTTCTTTCAGTCATTCATTTTTTCCATATCCAGTGGTTTATAGAAGAATCTTGGTTAGTATGGGCTTGAATTTTAATTATCTTCGGCTCTCAATATTATGTGTACAATATTATGTCAGTACTTCTTCCCATATTGATCCTGTTTACTGCCGTGCCTTGAATACACATAAAGAAAGTTAAACTGCTGCTATTTTTTTATTGATTTATTCAGATTTCTGTACACATTCAGGTTTTTTTTTCGAAGTTTATATTGGCTTCATTGGCAACCATATTTGTGTCCACCAGACTGAATTATTCTTAGTAATAATACATATTAGTCCATGTTAGCACCTACATACGATTTCTAAAAGTTAATGTTATCTTTCAATGGATATTCTATCATAGGATGGCAAGGAGAGTGTCTGAGTTGGAAAAGCAGCTGTATGAATCAAAGGAATCTCTCTTGAATGCTTCAGAGGACCTCAGGATAATGGTCAGGTGAGTTTGATGGTGACTCAAAAAAAATTAGACTGAATAACACTGTGATTAGCAGAGAAAGATGTATTCTGCTCAGAACATTGAACTATAACTCAAAAGATAAGTATCCCGATGTGATACAATTTCCTGTAAAAAATCATGAACTCAAGACAAATATCTTTAAAAGAGGTCAGAAAGGTAATATAATTTCTGCCGACACCCCCAAATTACCAAAATGGAATTCATGTCACTTTTGTAATGATTTTGAAGAGCTGCTTTTGGCCAACTGTCTTTACAAATTAAAGCGATTTGATCTGAACTCAAAAGTTTATCAAATTCTACTGATAGAAGCATAGGTTAGTTAAGCAGTTATTCCATTATGAAATAAACACTCTGCTAACACAATTGAGTGTCTATTCTTTCATTTATCTTTTAAAGAAAAAATTATTTCTTTCCTCATGTGTATTTTCTTTACTTTGTTATTTAGTTGTTACAAGGAAATCCAACTACAGACAGCTCTGAAGAAGAAGCTCCATCAAGGTACATTTTTGTTTAATTACAAACATTTCTTAGCAGAAAGTATCACTTTTCTAAAAACAATGAAGTCGTTTTACAGGTTTTTCTTCTTTATGGGAAAAGTAAAAATGAAAAGAG
>BQKZ01001834.1:51498-65476 GCA_036244855.1 Temnopleurus reevesii | reverse complement strand
TGGGGGGGGGGGGAACAAAGTCCGGGGCGGCAGTAAAAAAGTCGTGTATGTACCAAACGATTTCTTTAACATCATTTATCCCTTTCTCCCTATCATTTGTCGTTCACAAAGCCCGGGGCGGCAGTAAAAGTCATGTATTTACCGAACGATTTATTTAGCATTATACATCCCTTTCTCCATATCCTTTCGTTGTTCACAAAGTCCGGGGCGGCAGTCCCTCCTCTCATGCAGAGGCCCATCGCGTTAATTTCCTTCAGCAAGAAATCCATCTACATTGTGCTGCGCTCAACCCAGGTGAGGTGAATGGGTACCTGGCAGGAATATATTCCTGGAAATGCATAAGCTCCTCGCAAGATGATACTGCTTAAAGCGATAGACCAGTTTTGGGAGGAGGGCGCTTCAGATATTTAACTAGTTTGCGAGCTGCAGTAAAATTATTACCATAATGCAGTTTTTCAATTGTATATTAGAGCATGTTCATAGTTTGTTTGAATGAAATCGACCTAGAAATGGATTGATTATCCCCCCCCCCAAAAAAAAAAAAATCATGCTGCGGTCGTGCTTCCTTACACAACATACTTCACGTACAAAATGAACGTAAACTCACACACCGCAGACAATACCACCAATCGCACCGCCCATTTCAGGCCGACGCTCCCCCGTGCAAAAGCACTAGCACGCCGTAGGAATAATGGCTGATTGACGTGTTCGACGTAAAATACACAGAATACGAGCAAAAATGTACTCCTAATATCCTACACAGATATATTTAGGCATGTAAAGCAACTTAACATTACTTTCTACATCCCGGTCATTTCGAATCTTTACCTTTAAGCCAGTTTAATAATGCTGCATTCATTGCAGAGCGCTTATAGAGACCTTTATCAAAGGTAATTAGCGCTATATAAGAACTGCATATCATTATTATTATTATTATTATTATTATTATTATTGTATCCCTTTCTCCCTATCATTTTCTATCATTTTCTATCTCTTAGTTTGAATGTTGTGGTGCGAGTGGCCCGGATGACTACGCTAACTGTACGAATTGCCCATCCGACAAAGCGGTGCCGCCATCGTGCTGCATCCCGGATGCTGACATCGAGACCTGTCAGGCAGGAACTAAAGGAAATCCTATAAATGAAGAATACGTCTACAAAACGGTAGGCAGGTGGTAGGGAAAAGGGCGCAATGATACAATTGAATTTGATAATTATTGCTCACGTAATTGTCGCCACCAGCAATTAAAGAAAATCAATAACCGCAGATGGCGCTATGTAGTTTTCACCAGAGATAATAGAGATAATACATTCACTTTGGTTTTCACCACAAAGAAGTCACGTGGGTTGGGATACACACTTCCGGTTATTAAAGGGAACCAACCCCTGGAGTTGTCATGCTCTCATTGAATGAAGAAAAAATCAGATGAACAAATTTGAGTAAAATCGAGCAACTCGTTCAACAATTATGAATTTTCAAATTCACAGTGATTTGTCGATCACTGCCGCTCATTGGGATCCGTGCGACCGGCAACACCGACTGAATCTGTGGCGTCATGTCGGACAACTCCTCATTCTCTTTATACATCGAACTTTTGAAAATGGATTACTGTACAATTTAGAGTAAGGTTGCAACATCATCCTCCTCAAAAAAACATGCAGAGTCAATACAGAAATGCTATTGCCCAACCGAAAATTGGTATTTTGTTGATTTTTCCGAAAAAAAGAGAAAATGTGAAATTTTGTATTTAGAGTGAATGAGCAGTTGTCCGACATGACTTCACAGATTCCGGCGGTAATACCGATCGCACGTATCCCTCTGTGACTTTGAAAATTCATGACTTTTGAACGGGTTGTGCGATTTTGCTAAAATTTTCACAGTTTGTTCATCTGATTTTTTCTCATTTACTGTGAGCACGATAATTCAAGGGGTTTGTTTCCCTTTAATATTCCTGCATGTGTGTTCCACTTCGCCAGGTTTTAGATCCGAAAACCCCGTGTATTTTACTCAGTTTCTAATCATTACAGACATTAGCTATTTAAATACCATCATATGTTAAGTCCTAGCTCCTATGTTGTTTAAGAAAGAAAAGAACCGGATATTTTTAAATTATTTTCCTAATAAATTTTAAGGCCGACTCACACCTTTGCGTTTTTAGCCTGCGTTGGCCCAGCGTTTTTGAAAATAAAAACGCTCCCCGGACGCAAGTTATACGGAGGACTGACGGTAGGCGTACGCTCATTGAGCGCAAGCCGAACGTCAATCTACCGTCTGATCCGCGTAAGCTGTGCGTCCAGGGAGCGTTTTTTTATTATTTATAAAATTGCTGAGCTGACGCAGGTTAAAAACGCAAACGTCAAGCGATCGATATCGATGGTATCTTGAGATATCAATATCGGCTATCGGTGGTCAGAATTGAATTGAACATCTATGACTCTATTGGTAGGTCACGGGTTCGAATCTCTTCCGGGTGCTGTGATTATTTTTTCACAGCACAGAGCAACTCATAATATACAGAGAGAATCCATTCACTTATTAAATCTTTTGGATAGCTTAATGTCAAACAAACAAAATATAACGGCGAAGGTATTAAAGCCCCGGTCACATAGGGCCCCGGATGCAACACGATTCAACACGACTCTTTGTTTGGAGGCAGTTAACTGTGAATTAACAAAGAGTCGTGTTGAATCGTGTTGCTTCCGGGGTCCTAGGTGACCAGGGCATAATCAACATCTAATAAGCTTGACGTACTCCCCAGGACTTACCATAAACGGCGAAGTTTCCATAACTTCATTTTTTTAAATAATAATGATAATGATGACATATACTTTATAAAGCGGTTAATAATACAATAAATCTCTCAGCGCTTAGCAAATATTTTACACATGTTACAATAAGCAAAAACAATATAATAAATTCAAAAACTCTTTAAAAAAGTTACATTAAACTAATAATGCATTAGGTACCGGGTAAGACAATTGAATAGTCTTCTTTTTCTTCCTCATTTTCTCTTAGGGTTGTGTTGAAGCATCCCTCTCCACAGTTGAGGAATACTTTGTTCTGATTGGTGCAGTGTGTTTTGCTCTCATAGTATTCGAGGTAAGTTTCACTTGGTTATCAAAAAAAAAAAAATCTGCAATTACGCTGTTAAGCCATCAATCGTGCAAATCGAAAACCTTTGTCTATTTGTTTTTTTTTGCATTAGTCATTGAAATCCCTCTTAAATGTAATTTATCGATAATATTGATTAGCTTTATTGAGACCCAAAAATGTTCCTAAATCGAATATTTAAAACGTTCCGGACGAGCGCACGCAGAAATATTCTCAGGTCCTGGAGTCAGCGAATATTGTACTAGTAAATTGAAAGAAAGTGACCAGGGCGGTGTTTCACCAAGATAAGAAAGACTTTAAGAACGACTTTAAGTTCGACTGGTATCAGTTCTTGCGCTGAATGCGCTAAATAGTGTGAACGGCCATTACGCGCAAGAAGGGATACCAGTCGATTTTAAAGTCGTTCTTAAAGTCTTTCTTATCTTGGTGAGACACCATCCAGATTTTATTAGTTACCATGAAGGGGCATCGGCGAATTGCAATGTATGAGAATGTTTTCTGGGGGGATGGGAAGTTGGTCGGACCGACGCGACGGGTCGTCAATTTAATGACGCGCACATTTATTCCTTAAGCCTGCGTCACACCTTTGAGTTTTTAGCCTGCGTCGGCCTAGCGTTTTTGGAAATTAAAAACGCTTCCTTGACGCACAAAGACTCAGGTTATGCGGTGGACTGACGCTCGTCGTACGCTCGTGGAGCGCAAGCCGAACGTCAGCTAGTCCACCCTCTGATCTGCGTACGCTGTCCGTCGAGGGAGCGTTTTTAATTTCAAAAAACGCTAGGCCGACGCAGGATAAAACGCAAAGGTGTGACGCATGCTTTAGAATAAAGATTTGCCCCTGATGCCATGGTTAAAATGTAATACTTCATGCCATGTTTTTATCTTTTTCATCTCAGATTCTGGCGATGGTGCTAACATGCTGTGTTATTGATGGAATCAACAAAGACGCTTACGCTTAAAGATCATGCACTCAACACAAAATTCGATAGATGGGACAGGGTGCATTTGGGGGATTTTATGTGTATGATATAGATTGGAATAAGTTATAGGGGATCTTTCCCCAGACATTGAAGAGCTGCCATAGAATGAAGGAAAATAAAATTAACAAATGAGAAAGTTTGAGCAAAATTTAATCCGACGTTCAACTGAGTATCATCAACATTTTTATTCCCAGCTCTTGGTCGTCCTTAATTTGGCAACATTGGCATTATTTGTGATGTCCGACACGAACAATGCCCCATTTACTTTGTTCATAGATTTATAAAAAAGAAGACATTTCATGTACAAAGTAAATTGGCAGTTCTCTGTTATCAGCTGACGCCACAGATTCTACCAGTGTTTCCCACACAAGGATGCCCATCAGATGCGTAAATGGAACATTTTGATAATTCACAACTTTTGAACGGATAATTCGGTTTTGTCAGAACTTTCCTAGTTTGATTATTTTATTTTTCGCTGTTCATCACTTAAAGGCCTGGGGACATTTCCCTAATGTGACCCCGCAGAGCATACACAAACCAAAAGTCGTGCTTCACATATAGTTTGCAAGTTGAAATTGTTTTCGATTCCTATTTGAATTCAGCCTTTATACCTTGAATATGACAGAAATATAATAGAGGTTAGATTCAGTTTTAAAATACAGTAGGTTTCTTTTCATATTATCTCGAATTCCTGAATATCTTTTGAAGTTAGTCCAGACAGTCACCTAGGGCCAATTGTTAAGATGTATTAACTTCTTGTGGCATCCTCTTAATATAGACATATATCCACGTTAACATTGTGCTTGTATTAAGAGGTAAGAACAAGAAGTTAAGACGTCTCAGCAAAAAGAATATAGCGAAGCCAATTCCGTGCAATTGGCCCCTGATCTACTAGCCACTATGCTATTAGTAAATAATATTTGAGTAAGAACATGGTAACTATAATTTGATAACGGTAAACAGTCTGGTAAAGCTCATGCCGAACGTAGCGTACAATGGTAAAGCATTAAACAAGTAGAAAAACTTCATGATGGCATTCGAACCAGAATGACGATCTCGCCCTGCCAAAGTGGCCAGCCAGATCTGACAGCAAGTCGAATTATTTCAGCTCTGTTTTTTGAAAAAAAACTCATTTCGATTAGGCGATAAAAGCTTTTGTTGTTGTGTTTAGTTTAGTTCCGTGGACTGTGATATATGTAGATCCAAGCTCATCGGTCCTCGACAAATCTCTTCTTTAATACTTGCTTCTCAATAATATAGGCTGTTGAATGTTTGCCTCATTTATCATATTTTGTAGTTGAAGTTAATCACCTTTATATAAAATCAAATCGAAGTAATTGTCAGATTTAAACGAACTGAAATATTGATAAAACGTACATCTGTCACCCCATGTTCTATGATTTACTGTGAAGGCAACGGGGTTGTCACACCTACAGACTGATCCCCATCGGCTCTCAAACCGATTGAACACAATTGCAATTATTACTGTCTTATTCCATTTGAAATTTGCACAATTGAAGGTTTTTTTTCTCAATCTCAATCGTTCATTTTTATTGATGAAACAAAATATTACTTCATAGTTCATTGTTCGGAATTATAATAGTTTAGTTTGGTTACAGGATGTGATCAGCCTGTATGTGTGACTGCTACATGATACCTGAGCTTGCCATGATTTTGTTATTAGCCTTTGATTAAGCTAAATTTATGTTTATTAATTAAATCGTGTAATGTTGTAGTTTTAACAGTACTGTCGTATTTTTTTTGTACGAGTATTTCAAATTAATCAGTGTTAATGGATGGATTTGACATTTTAATCTATTCCGAAATTTCACGAGGATTAACCAACAACAAAGTACACTTTTGCATCTTATTGATGTTTTGTCTAATTTGGATTGGTTAAAGAATAACATAGCCTTTCAAACGGGTAGATATGAAAACTAAATCATAGAGAGGGGTTAATGTGATAATAAAGTGGAAGAGATTGAGAAATAAAATGGGGAGAGAGGGAGAATGAACAAATGAATTGTGTTTCATCAGTGTTTTAAACGACACGTGACGATTTAAACTATTTCCTTAAAATTAAGTCGAACATTAATATGGTCCTTGGTAACTGCTTTTCAAATCGGAACCGGCTTGTGATTGTTGCGTCCGCACAGTTAAATTCACGGCGAACGGATCTATTGTCCATTGATCGACTTTAATTTTGGGAAAAATAGTTTATTTCGTATTTTGTATTGATAATCGTTTCCATGTCTGACGAGTTTTATTTGTTTACATTTAACAACAAATCCTTCAGCAAAAAAAAAAAAAAAAAAAAAAAAAACACTGTCAATCAGTGTTTATCCATGTTGGGATAAGGCAAGAATCATTTTACAAAAAAATCAAATTGTGAGACCAACCTGACTTTTTTGTTTGAAATGTCAGTACTAAAAAGGAAGAGCAAAGTGATATTCAACAGTGTTCCCATAATAACAGGATGTTTGCAATAGATCATCTGATATCTATAACAGGATACAAGTTGCACTGTGGTCTGTGGAATTCCCAGTGAGGACAGAGCGCAATTAATTTACGTACTATTTTATGATAAGAATCATAATGATATTTACCAGTCACTTTTTAATCAGTAAAAAGTTTTTAGTGACTCGTTGGCCATTCAGAGTTAAACGGGTCGCTAGACTTTGTGCAGACTTTTTTGCAGGTTTTGTATTTATTTTAATTGATAGGAAAAGAATAATTAAAAAGGGGGGCTGAAGGCTGACTCTTAACTTGGCGTTTTTGGCCTTCATCGGACCAGCGGACACAGACGCAAGCCATACGGTGGACTGACGTTCGGCGTTCTCTCCTTGAGCGCAATTCGAACGTCAGTACACCATCTGATCAGCGTATACGGTGTTGTCAGGGAGTGTTTTTAATTTCCCAAACTGCCGGGCCGACTCCGGCTTAAAACGCAAAGGTGTAAGTCGGCCTCAGTTCTGACCGCTTTTTAATCACTCTTTTCCTATCAATCAAAATACATATATTTTAAAATCCGAACGTCTAACATTTCCAACGTAAAATGTAATCAGAGTGCATTTAACAAGTTGTTTCCTATAATAAAGAAAGGGATTTTTAGACAATTAGGAGAACACATAAAATCGGCTAATAAGATCTAATATCTAATGACCCCAACATAGCTTTGATATTACAAATTTACGACAGGCTGAGGGGCGGTTGTCCTAAATTATTTCTCAAAAAATTTAATCAATGGGAAGTCTTAGATCCTTATTGCTTTCTTAATTCATCTGGTAAAAGTGTTTAAAGATAATCTTTAAAAAAAAAAAAAAACAGGTGTAGTATGACAGCGTTTCTTTTTTATCTATATTTTTTCACAACCGTCAAGTTTAGAAAGTATACACGAACCATAGCATTTGAAGCCACCTTTGTCAATGAACGCGATTTAATTATTTTGATCCTTGGCCCGCCTAAACAATCGTTTTAACCCATCTCCAAACTCGACACCGGCCGGAAGTAACATCCCAGGTTCAATACCGGTTGTTGTTTATGTAAATCATTTCTTCATTTTGCTTTCGCCTGAAGTGTATCAACCATGTCTACAACAGCTCTGTCCGAAATACCCTGTCAACGTTTCGACAACGAAGATGATAACAGCAGAACGGCGAGGAGGTCGGGCTACGGTGGCGATGGGCGATGTCTACGAACGAAGGAAATCGTCATCGTGGCCGTAGTCGTCGTCGCTGTCGGGGCGCTGATCTTAGCTTTGGTTAGTCTGGCCAAACCAGGACATCTCGAAGTCGAATACGAGCAGGAGTTTAATGGACCAGGTCGGGATTTCTTTTATCAATCTTCACCAGGTTTGCATTGCTAAGTTTGTTAACACTTTCGTTATTTCCCGCTCTCGTATTTTCTTGTTGTTCGCGTCTTAATAATAATAATAATAATAATAATAATAATAATAATTATAATAATAATAATAATAGTATAGTATAGTATAGTATAGTTTATTCAAACCATATCAAACATAACATATATACAGTGTATACAAGCAAGCAATACAGAATGATTGTCCAAATAATGATAATAATGATAATGATAATGATAATAATTATAACAATAATAATAATAATAAAACCAGATTTATAAAGCGCCATTGTCCATTTTGAATACATGCTCAAGGCGCTTAAATGAGCTATGAATGATTTTAATCTAGGAGACATAAAAAGTTTAAAAAATGGAAACAGACAAATAAATGAACATTATCAAATTTGACGTCATATAAGTGACATACATCATTATTATCATTATTGTACACATATTTGAATCGAAATATCTGCCGAATTAAAAAATTGAATAAAAACCCGTTAGGGTGACGACGATGACGACGATAGTGAGGACGATGAAGAGGATGACGAGAAGATGCTAGTGATGATGATGATGATGATGATGATGATGATGATGATTGATGAGATGATGATGGTCGTGGTGCTAGTGATTATGAAGAAGATGATGATAATGATGATGGTTGTGATGGTGATAATGATGGTGAAGATGATGATGCTGATGATGACGATGATGATGGTTGTGATGGTGATAATGATGGTGAAGATGATAATGTGGGTAATCATAATGAAGACGACGAAGAAGCCTAATAGCGAAGAGGAAAAGGAAGAAGAAGATGTTGATTAAAAACATATATGATGTACGTAGAGGATGAAGGAAAATATGAAGAAGAATAACAAAACGAAAGAGAGGAATAAGAAGAAATGAAACTGTAAAGTTTCCTTGTGATATATATCTTCTGTTAATGTCCAAATTGAATAGAAGCCCGGAACAAACACGATCTAATACTAACCTCTAATTGTACTGTGAACTTAAAAAAGAGTCATGTTCAACCGTGTTGCTTCAGTGGTTCCAGGTTACTAGGGCTTAAAGGTAGAATACTTCTTTTGCAGCCTAACATTTTACTTTCCAAGATTGTTGTGCTATGTTGAAGAATACTAAATGTTAGAACTTATCACCAATTAATTAAACACAAAGATTGATCATGATAGGCGCATTTATAGTTATTCCAATATTTCGGGCCTCGAACTAATGGACCGCGCGTTCAAAATTCAAAACAGCCGTTAATCCCACGTTGACCAATAGCGCAATCTTGAGTCTCTCTCAGTGCGTATTCCGCATGGTGTGGCAGTGTATTGAAGTGCGCACTGTATGTGCTCTTACAATGTTTTTTTTTTTGTATGTGTGTGTGGTGCCGTATTACGGTAGGAGTATCGCGATAGCGTTGGTGTCAAGATGTATTATGACAGAATAGATTTTTATTTGAATTAGATTTTCTGGACTACATTCGACCAAAATACTTCATAGAGGTTATTATTTTGGCATATCTGAGATACAAAACAAGTTGTAAGCATAACCGTAATGTGTGCAAGTGTAGTTTTCTACCTTTAAGATATTTTTTCTAAAATTGACACTCAACCAACTGAGTCATTTGTCCCATAAAAGTTGTGTGTCAACATGAGACTAATTATCAATTTTAACCAGCTGACTTACTTTTGCCCGATCAATTTGTCCATCTCTCAGATATATTAAAAAAAACTAACCTGTTTGGTGTGTATTGGAATGTGCGAACATTGATATTGTATTATTTTTCAAAAGTGGTTTCCTGTTACATTTTTTTCTATAGCTTCTAACGAAGGAATTATCATAAGTAGAACTTTTAATGATCAGTGATGATAATTCCTTTTTCTGGAACAGTATCCCTCTTGCAATACGGGCAATTTCAAATTCCGGTACGGTTAAAAAACATTGAGACTTACCTTGTCCCCCAGTAATCGAATTGTTTTGAATTTTTATTTTGTTAAATTGTAAAGCACTATGGTACTGTCTGTTTTTAGCGCTATACAAATAATCTATATTATTATTATTCTTATTATTATTATTTCTTACAAGGTAAATTATGTGATAATTCATTGGTGTTACCTAAAACATGATTAAGAGTGTAATTCCTTGATGTGAGGGGAGGGGAAGGGGCATATCAGGTTTCTGACAACTAAGAATTCGCTGAAATCGCAAACACAATCATGGCAATGAGACTGCAAACCCGGGAACTAACACCAGTTTGCGAAGGTCTGATGAAGATGTCACACCCTGCATAAAAATAAAAAAATAAATTAGAACAATCTTACGACGTAATCTAATTAATCTATCTTTCATATTATCTTATTCATTTTAAGTTGCTTTCTATACTCTGTATTGTTAGAGTTATGCTTGTCTCGAAGCACCTTGACCAACCCAATCCTAAAAGGCTGTGAAAATATTTCGTTGGAGGGGTGATATCAGCCCATAATGTTACATGGATAACGGGTGTAACTGCTGTTGAAAATGACCAACAACAAAACAAAATATTTAAAATACAAAATTTTCGTAGATCACCCGTAAAAACAATTTGACAGTCAATCACATCTGTTGTAACTATCGGGAAACCTATGGATGCTTGTAATTAGCACACGAAGCGACCTCGGCCAGTTTGGTTTGATTCTTAAAGGGGAACTTTACCCATACATCGATGTGCGTTCAGTGGATGCCGATAAATGCACTGGCCAATCTGTGAAAATTTGAGCAAAATCCGACAATCCATTCAAAAGTTATGAATTTTTAAAGTTTTGATTTACACCTATCATGGGCTCCTCAAATTGGCAACGTACATGCACAAAATGGCTGCCAACATGGAGAACTCACTTTGTACACAGAATTTCACATTTTCATCTTTTTCTAGACAAGTAGACAAAATTGTACTTTTCTCTTCAAGTATGATATAGACATTTTGATTCTGCATGCATACCGGAATGAATTTTGTTGATTTGTTGTCTACTTTTCTAGAAAAGAAGAAAATGGGAAATTCTGTATACAAAGTGAATGGAGAGTTCTCCATGTTGGCAGCCGTTTTGTGCCTGTACGTTTCCAATTTAAGGAATCCAAGAGGGTTTTAAATCAAAACTTTGAAAATTCATATAACTTTTGAATGGATTGTTGGATTTTGGTCAAATTTTAACAGTTTGATCATTGTATTTTTCTTCATCCAATGAAAGTGCATCAATGTCTGGGTGAAGTTCCCCTTTAAAGTCCTTACTCCATCGATCTGTCCATTTATTGATCTCATTACCAAACCTTGAAGCGGAAGTACATCCCAGGTTCAATACCGGTTATTGCTCTTGGGAATCATTCCTACATCTGGAATGAAGATGAACGACGAGGAACAAATATACTTTTTAATGTATAATGTACAAGTTGTAATTATGATCCGTTGTCATTAAATGTATATTTACTGCACGGCCTCATTGAATAACAGTATGCGTTGAACTGCGTTTTTAACCGTGTTCAAATAAACGTATCAAATCAAACTGATAGAGGTACACATGAATCTACGAACGACGGGTGACCCTTTTTGCACATAATGACCCATGACGCTGACCTACAAGGGTCACCTGACAAACCGTTCGTAGAGTTGTGCGTAGATCTATAAACAGCTTTTTGAATCGCAACCGGGTCAATTCTAACATGTTTAAATGCATAATAAAGTATTCTATATCCACGGGGTAACTAATTCAAATGGAAAACAATCACGTCCAATTAGTTAGTCATGGGCATAAATTTGAAATTCGTTCCTTACAACCTAATCTTTATTTCGACCATGCAGGATTTTCCGGAGGAGACAAAATTTGGACTTTTGCCATCGGTCATTATGATGTCAATCTCGAGTATCTGTAAGTTCTAATTGGCTCACTATTAATTTTATCGCAGTAAATTGTAATCAATTCCATCCATGTTAAAGAATTGGTCCGCCTCAGAAATAGCTTTCTTCGATTAAAAGCGGAAAAGTCAGACGAACAATTAAAAAAAAAATATTTCGGACAAGGAATATGAATATTTAAATTGTATAATATAGTTTCCATGCAAATTGGCAAAATTTGGTCACGTGTTATGACGTTATTCATGTACGTCTCGATTGGTAAATTATTTTAATTTATTGTTGTTAAGAGTCTATCTTAACCCATAAATGCATATACTTAAAAAAGGTATACCTGTGTATGTATCGATGAAAATATAAACATTTCTTTGCGTTGAGGATTTGAAAACAAAAGGTTTTCTTTTAAAGAAAAAATAGCTTAATATGATAAAGTTTTTGCAGAAGTCAGAGTGCATGAAAAAACGTCATATCACGTGCTCAAATTTGTCCAATTTGCATGAAAATCACTGTTGAGTTGTATAATTTAAATCTTCATAACTTCCTAATTCATTTTCTGATATACTTTAATTCTTTCCCCCCTATCTGTTGTTTGCGCTTTCAATCAGAGAAACATTTAAAGGGTCCTGTTTTATAAAGCTGAAAATAATGTCAACTTTGTCACTTTGGTAAGTCTTGTGGAATCCTTGGTGCTGATTGGCTGCTTCACGTAGTTCGCATAATAATTAAACATTAATTTAGCAAACTTGTCAGAATTCTGACCTCTATGAAATGGGCCCGAGGTGTTTTTTACACTAATTTGTTGTTTTGTGTAGATCCTCATATCATACAGTTTCTAGTAAAAAATAAATGTAAAAGAGCTGATCGTAAGCTGGAGCCACTTCGATTCTAGATATACTCCACCAATTAAAGGATGAAGTGTCACATTGAATGCAGCTAATAAAACAAGGAATTCGGTCTTCATGAGCAGATAACCGTTATAAACAAGTTGCCTCTCATTTTACACCAGAATAACTATGTGAAATTATGATGTACAATTTTCAAAGGTGTACTAATAAATTATACCCATCATCCATGTTTACTCGAAGTGACGGTAGACAAGGTGTAATGTTACACGAAACCAGTTACTATTTCCTTGGAACGTGTTCTGTATAGAGTTAATTTAGAGTTAATAGAGTTAACGCGAATTTTCATAGAATTTCATTTCATTGTTGCTATGCCGAAATGTGTTCTCTTGCAACAATAACATATGGACAAGCATGTGTAATTACCATAAAGATACGACACGTCATACACATTTTAAAAAAAAAGGATTTGCGGTTTCTTCATTTTACACATTATTTGTCTGACACCAAAAAAACCTGGCAAACTTTATGCCAGAGTTTCTCCCTATGTATTTGGAAAAATTGATCTTTTCCAGAGTTTTTTGTTGTTGCCTGAGTTTTGGAAAAACAAGCTTTAAGGAACACTTACGGGCCCCAGATGATTTTCATATTTGTCTTATTAATTATCGATAGCATCTCTGCATTACAAAAAAAAACCTAGCTACCCTCCACTCCAGACCTGTGTCCATGTTTTCCTATTCCATGTATTCTGAGCCATAATTCTTCCAGATATTTTATGATTAATCATTATTGAGCAATGTATTCTATCTAATTTTGTATCTATTGTCTTAATTCAGAGACGAAGCCTCTGGGACTATAAAGGGATACCATGTAGACATCGTAAATTCAGGTAATATACGTTTTTCATCAATTAATTTTCTTATCAAGATAACCATATTTCATTATCATTTGATGTAAATAATGACAATATAAAATGTACCAAGAAACCTAAATGATAAGCACACTCTTCTTGAATGTACCTAAAATGTTTGTTTACATAAACAATTAGTATAGAAACATGAGTTATACTTTTATCAAACAATATTTCGGTTTATATCATCGCTTTCATATGTATGTTGTGTTATTCTCCTGCCTCTGCGGTCATAAGCTTTGCCCTGGACAAATTCTATTTTTCTGTATTTCTGTATTTTTTGTGTAATGTCTGATGTACTAAATGTTCTTTATACCATGTTCCTTTGTGTAAAATCAAAATTACAACTTTTTACTTCACCTCTTCCGAAACTGCCCCCCCCCCCCCC
>BQKZ01001834.1:0-11647 GCA_036244855.1 Temnopleurus reevesii | reverse complement strand
TATATCTCCGCCGGGACCGAACCCACGACCTTCCGTTCATGGGGCAGACGCTCTACTACTGGGCCATGACACATGACCGGATTTTCAGAACAAGAATCAGGTAGATTGTATTTGTCAAAATGTCCGTAATGCTATTACGATTTTGTCCCAAATCGGAGTGTGAGCCATTCGTAAGTTGCGCGATCGCCTCAAGAATTTCCCCAATCTAATATGTTCACCAGCAGGATTCAGATTTTAGGACTTCATGGGATATACTTGTCATTGCATTTTTCTTGCATTATGACGAATAAAATCAAATCAAATTAAAGATATATCTCGATTGTTTTGTTCAAAGTCATTCATAAACAATTCATACCGCTATCGCATCTAATTTTCCTGACAAATGATTAGAATTCATTCAATTACAAAAAATATACTATTTTTTCTACAACTCACCAAGAAATAAGCTTATGCCAAGTCTCCGCGTTTATACAAACAGTTTTGCAGAAGGTTCACCTTCTTTACCATGTGTTTGTTTTGCAGACACTCTGGTCTCTCCAATTCTGCCGCTTAAATGCAAAGTTTTTCCATCAATTAACAGGTTTTATGTAACTACTTCAATATTCGAAAGTGAAATTTCACTTATAAAGTAAAATTAAACGATGTGACAGGTCGAGCACACGATCGATGCGTGCTCATTTTATCATTATTATTATTTTATTACCTTGCTCCTCAATTCAGCTAGCATTTTAATGCTTGTTCCTGTGGGGTATCATGGAAACCAACAGTATACAATAATACTCTTATAATAAAATCTAAAAGGTATAAACAAGTCAGGATCGGCTTACAAAAATATAAATAGATATATATAAAGGTTATAAATAAAACTATTTCCCTAAATTTCAGCGTGGTGTTTTTCGATTTCAAAATGCCTTTGAACCTGTATTCTTGCTCAGCAGACACTGGAAGAGATGAGTGGAGTATGTAGTGGTATTATGTGTGTGGAGTGTGAATTGGCATTTATTTTGCACGTAAGTTAGGCGATGTGCTGTTATACGGTGGTTTTTTTTTTAATTCGCTGTAATTAAATCTTTAACCCTAACTAGGCCGGGCTATTTTGGGAGTTGTCATAGCCCGGGGGGGGGGGGGGGGGGCCCCCCCCCCCCCCCCCCCCCCTTCTCTTCTCGGCCGTCGATCGCGCTATCGCAGCGAAAATTTGCACGCGATTAGACTATTATGTAAACTACAAATTTGCATCATCAGATTTTTGAAAAAATACTCTGTTTATTTTTAAATAATTAATTATGCCAATTTATGCATGCATGTTCTGCTCTAAATCACAAAATACTGGTGATCGTAATACTGGGTATCATATCAAACAATACCACATAAATAAAATGCACTGAAATTTTTAATTTCTTATGTTTTATATTTTTTTTTTTTTATTTTTTTTTTTTTTTTTTTTTTTTTTTTTCAACCTTTTATTTTCTATTGTTTTTGAGCAACATTTATGGCAATTATTTTTTTAAGCATAATTGTGCTAAAATTAATTGATTTTAGCCACTGGAAAGCTAAAATATGAATTTTCATGTGAATTAATTGAAAAAACACAATTTGCATTGACTTTGTACACAAAGTCACGTTTTGGAGCAGTTTTGAGGCTTACATGCGTGTACAAAATGTAAAAGTAAAATGTAAATGTAAAAGTTGCTGGAAACTTGAAAGAAAAAAGTCAGTGAGCGGCGGCAAAATGATCGCGAAATTTGTCGAGGGGGGGGGGGGGGGGAGGGGGCTCTGAGCCCTAGTTAGGGTTAAGTTACACTATTAAAAAACTATAAAAAAAAATTCTCTCTAATTTGTTATTGAAAAAAAAACCTGCATTGCTATGATATGGGTTTTTTCAGCTCATGTTTAGTTTTAGTTTCTGACGTGCCAGCTCTTCCCAAACAGATCTTTATGTTTAATACGACATTATTTGTGGTCATTTCGAGTTTGATATTGCCGTGACAGTGCTAAATGGAATCATAACCCATGAAGATTTAAAGGCTTATTTTACCAATGTATAGGTACATAGAAAGTCAGTTTATAAACGGACTTTCTTCTCTGAGTTCACTGTAAAACCCCGGTCACATAGAGCCCCGAAGGCAACACGATTCACCCGACTCGTTGTTCTGAGGCACTTAACTGTGAATTAACAAGAGTCGGGGTGAGTCGTGTTGCTTCCGGGGTCCTATGTGACCAGGGCTTAAACGGGAGCTATAATAAGTGATATTCACCCCTTTGAACACTGAGGGAGACAAAGTCTTATCTTTACTTTCTTGTAATACCCGGGTGTTCAAATTCTGGTTCCTCATTTTCTATAATAATAATGACACTACTATTACTACTATTACTAGTATTATACTACTACTACTACTACTTCTACTACTACTACTGCTACTACCACTACTACTACTACTACTACTTCTACTACTACTACTACTGCTACTACTACTATACTACTACTACTACTACTACTACTACTACTACCTCTACTACTACTACTACTACTACTACTACTATACTACTACTACTACTACTACTACTACTACTACTACTACTACTATTACTACCTTTACTAATACTACTACTCCTTCTAATAAGAATAATAATGATGATGAATATAATGATGATAATAACAGAAAAGTAGATAAATAGAAATTATACAACAAAAATCCTCCGATTTAAAGACAAAAAGAATGACACGATATAAACTATTTCCCGAAAATAAAGTGGGTCGTGAGACATTAGATTCGCATGCCTTGACACATCATTCACAAGCCGCTTCCGATTTTAAAAGCATTTCAAACAGAATTGAACTTGGACTTCATTTTACGAAAATAGATTATCGTTTTATCGTATAAATCCAGATCTGTCGGAATATTCTCCTTTTACTCCTTTGAATAAATCATCTCTAGGAATTGTGTCACCCGTCAGGTATGAGATTATTGAAAATTAAGGTGTTTGGACACATACACTGTACTTTGATATTTTGCATACTTTGATCGTGGAAATAAATTCATGCAGCTATTTGAAAAAAAAATCATGCTTGCCTAAACATGTGCGAGAGCATTGTCATTTTCTTTGTCAACGTAAGATCGTTGCATTGCACATTCGGGCATATTTTAGGGGGTGTTACCAATGTATCAATTGTGCGCCCTCAGCTTGCATTGTTCACCAAAATGTACAGTTACAAGTCAATTTGCCCACACATTTATGGTAAATGATTACTTTTTTATATCCCAGGCTCACCTTAATGATTCATTAATTATTTTGAGGAATGTCTCCCTTTCACCCTTATTTCTGTGTTCAAATTGCTATGAATATCTGAATTAGACTATAAGATGTATACTCTGTATAATGTTAATCAGTTATGCCCCGGTCACATAGGACCCCGGAAGCAACACGATTCAACACGACTCTTTGTTAATTCACAATTAACTGCCCCTGAACAAAGAGTCGTGTTGAATCGTGTTGCTTCCGGGGTCCAAGTAAAATACCGAACTGTTCACTTGTGCATGACACTGGCAGCACACTTAGATAACTGTATCCATTGACTTTACGTTTCGATCTGTCTACGTCCTGAATATCAACGTAAAAATGGAAATCATATTGCCATTTTTAGCTGTTAATATATTTGGATTGCATACATTTGTGTTCTATGGAACAAGTGTGTGTCAACTTGCATTACATATTTAAGTACTTTGACCCCCGCGCCTGCATGGGCAAATATATCATGATCCCTGCCGCGGATGTGATCCTTCAACTGTTGAATTCGGCATCTTCAAACAAATCCGCATTATTCATGTTAAAAGAAGAGTCTACCCCAAAATAATAGTCCTTCCACAGGATCAAAAAAAAATCAGATGAACAGAACAAAAAAAAAAGTTTGAGAAAAATGGGACAACTTATGAGAGAGTTATGAATGTTTTGATATTTAGACAATATTGGCATCTGATGACGTCACAGGTGCGCAACTAACTGCTTATCATATTCATATCAATGTTATAAAATGTCATATTTTCCCCCCAAAATATGAATCCCGAGTATACTTAACTACAAAATATCATCATGATAGACATGCCTATCCCCTATTTGCATGCTAACATCAATGCACACTTTGTATTTCCCTGTAAAAATGATGAATTTCACACCATAGATATAAACACAAGTGATGGGTAGTAGTGCACCCATGACGTCATCAAATTGGCAACATGCCTGAAGATTTATACCGATTTGCTCATTCTCTCCAATCTTTAAAAAATCATAACTGTTTTATTACTTGTCCGTGTTTCTACAAACTTTTTTTTTTATTCTGCTTACATATTTTTTCTTCTTCTTTTAGAAAATTTTCATTTTTGGGTAGACTCTTCTTTTATGTTGACGTCACGCCCGAGAACGCCCCATTTGTTCGGTCTTTCACATGACACAATTCCTCCTCTTCCCATAAACCAACATAATTTTGTTGGACCCTTATAATTTAGTCCATTTTGAAATATATACAAGGTGAAAATGGAGCTGTCCGCTTTTCCCAAACTCGTTCATTTTTGGCACAATCTTTTGTGCAATATGTTTATGTTACTATATTTCATTTCATTTGAAGACAAAATCTGGTAGTAAAAATATTCGCTTTTACCAAAACTGTACTTGGGCTTTAAAGATAAATTTCAAAACTCACCTCAAATGTTATCATTCTGGAATGACATATGGATAAAATATCTACACACGATGACCCTAGCGCAAAATTTTATAAATTCTTACCTTTCATATAGCCTATCCATGCAAAATTGCCCTCTTTTGATGTTGAATTTATTTGAATTAGAAATCCGTTCCGGTATTAAAGCTATACAGACATTCAAATTTACCTCCGTTACACCATATAGGCCTACTTGTGGTTACACAGACATCACGATGTTTTTTCATGACATTAAATTGTCACTACTGAAATCGCCGTATGACGTGGTCTCTGAAATATTTTTCCTCTCTATTTTTTTTTGGGGGGGGAGGGGGGGAGTCCAGGGGTAACGTCGTTATTTTGAACGTATTTGCTTAGTTTAAAATGGCATGGATTGACGCTACCCCGTGGATATATCCCGTAAATTAGGGCGATAGAAGTAAAAACAAATGGTATAAGTAAGCTAAAGCATTTTAATACATTATATAGATGAAACTTCAAACATAACCTAAACTGCTATCCAACGAACATTGCAGAAAAACAGAAGAAAAAAATTCTGAGACGACCTAAATCTAATTCAGAAATCCGACTCTTCCGAAACCTTTGACCTCTGTCACAAAGCTTACCCTGGGCAAGTTTCATTCAACTTTATTCAGCTTTTCCCCCTCAAATCCCTCTTATTTCTATAGACATGATAGAGCTCGCAAATCAACACCGGGGCCGTGAATCAATAGAACAAATCGGTTTGTATCCTTCAGAATTCTCCCCATACATATTTTTCCCACAATAGCATGACAATTCGAGTCTACGAATAACATGACGAGGGAATTCATGAAATTTCTCTTTTTCACCTTTTTTTTTCTTGGGACCAAGAAGAGAGGAAGCTTTAGAATCAAAACTACTCTTTGTCTGGTGACTCTGGTCATTTATTAAGTTCTTCTTGCGAATATTGGTAGCCAGAAAGTAGGGCAACAGTCTTGGCGCTGGCAAAAGTAAATCTTCACCATCAATTTGAATGAAGTTATGACATGTTTCTTGTGGATATTACTGAAGATTGCTGCAATACCTTATTGTATTTAAACACTCCTAAAGTGTGGAAGAGTTTTCTCTCAGTTCCTGTGTAAATTTAATATTTTCAACATGAAGTTCGATGATATTATGATTGTTATAGGGGAGTTTGGTCGTTACCAGCGGCGGACGTACAATCTATGTTGCTTGTTCGCCTTCCTTACCGCTTTCCACCTGCTGGCTTCGGTCTTTATCACCGGTGAGGCTGATCATTGGTGTAAGGTAAGACAATATCAAGCGTAAGTTCCGCGTAAAGCATGGGCGTAAGTTCAGCGTAAGAAGAACTCAATGGACTGCGCAAAAGTATGCATTGGACAGGCCTGACTCACGCTAAATTTGTGTGGCCTACGCTTTATGCACATTATCAATGATCATATCAGGGTGTTCTTTATGGTAGGCTCTTCAACCCCCCCCCCCCCCCCCCCCCTCTGCCGCTCGGCTATTAGTCCGCACCCTAGGCTGAGGATCGAACAATGATGTATGTTGTGTGTGTGTGTGTGATGTAGTCATACAATGCCTACTCTATATCACGCTCTGCGCATGCACACACCGGAAGCCTAGGGTATGTGCTTGCAGATTAGTTGGCTTTACACCATGCGCGTGCCCAATTTTCGGAATATTGGTATATTTTCAGACGCAAGTCAAGAAAAACAATCCAAAAATAATTATTTATTCATTTTATATATCTATGCCCTTACAACAAGACGTTGGTTTCTATAACTAGGGGTGATTTTCTTTCTCGTCTCTTTTCCCCCTCTTCAAAAATCCTTCCGACTTAATTTAACAATCTGGAATAAGCAATTGTTAGTGAGGTCCAGTGATCATTAACGTCATTATTACTGTATAATTTTTTCACCCAAATATATAAAAATTGTAGAATCATTTTTTGGGGACTTGAAGAAAATTAAAAATAAATCAGCACTAATCAAAGCATAATTAATGAATTTGGAAAATTTTCAGAAANAAGATATATTTAAATGTCAATCTTAGGAATGCGAAGAATTTCATCTTTCGAGTGATTCCAGTATTGCCAACAATGAGAACAATATTATCATATGAAACATGATATATTATTTCTATTGAAAGAGCATTATTCAGGTCAAAGGTTTGTGATCTCATCTAAAATCTAGGTGATTGATTGATAGGCGTTTTGGAAAATCTATTCTTTTGATTTTTGTAATATGAATCAAATAAGCTTTACCGACAAAACAACTCAGAACAAATTTACAAATTCTTGGTGGGCTGTTCTTTTAGTTGGGACGTTTAACAGCGAGGATTTACTATAATCTACGCCAAGTCTTATGGTTTAGAGTCGGTAAATACACACAAGATAAATTGCATTGAGTGCAATGAAACGGAATAGTTCACGAGGTGAAAGATCAAAGATACATTAAACGATGTGAGTTGAATGGATTAAATGTCCTCTTTTACTGAGTGAACTAGATCTATCCCATTGCCAAAATAAAGCAATCATTATTTGTTATATAGGACACCTAGGGGGTGTTGCTCAAAAGTTGCAATTGATTGCAAGTTGCAGTTGATCGGAACGCGCCAATGCCTTTGTTTCATACGCGTCTTCTTAAATGCGCATACCGTGCGCAAATGAAAATGCGCGTTAAAATATGCAAAGTTGCAGTTGATTTGCAGTTGATTTTGAACAACACCCCACTAGTCCTACAATCAAAAATCGAATCCCAAATCTTGAAAATTAGCACTTTGCAAATTTTCTGCGACATCAAGAAATAGTATGTATATTATAATTCCGGTCATAATGAGAATGCCATTTTTAGCTGAATGAAAGTGGAAAAGAGATTTTGTGACGAATTATATTTCTAATTTTTATTACATAGATAGCGGAATGGGACGACGTGAACTGTACTGTGTGGGCCAATACAACGGAAGAATGTCAGCTTCTGAAGAAAAGAGTGGGCATACCTGCCAATGTATCAGAGAAGGGTGACGTCACTTACGACAAATGTAGGCGGTACAACTTGTCTGGTGTCGAAGGGTTTGACCCTGATCTTGACCTGACCGGACGTGACGTCATACCATGCGATGCAGGATGGGTATACGATCGAAGTATATTTCAATCTTCCATTGTCATGGATGTAAGTTCATTTGGATTTGGATTTTTTTTATAATTTTCCATTGAAATTAAGAAGCAACATAAATGGAAAATGTCAATTTTCTTAACCAAACGTTGCTCAGTATTTCCGGTGGAAATAACATTTTTAATTGAAATTGTATTTCGGTTTACTTTGTTCATATTATTGTGTTCAGATGTTATTAAAAAGATATGACTGAAAAGTAATTGCACACGTTATCACTACGATGCTACCTTAACACGATATAATCTATTACCGTAAATTAAATCAGACACCAATTCAGCTTTGGAACGCCATTGAAATCGGAAACGGCTTGTGATTCGTTTACATTCTTTTTCTCCAAGATAAGAAAGACTTTACGCACGGCTTCACGTTCGACTGGTACCCCTTCTTGTGCGTAATGGTTCACATTATTACGCGCATTCAGCGCAAGAACTGATACCAATCGAACGTAAAGTCGTGCGTAACTTTAAGAACGATTTCTGCGTAACTTTTTACCAAGAGAAGTAAAACTATGGGAGCGACTGGTATGAGTTAATCTTGGATGAATAATTGAGAATCGCGTGCACATTATCTCCTTAACTTACTCGAGTCTTTCTTAAAGTCGTGCCTAACTTTAAGAAAGACTGGAATAAGTTAACCAGTGTAATACACGTAAGATTCTCGATCATTGAGCGCAAGAACTGGTACCAGTCGTGCGTAAAGTCGTTCTTAAAGTCTTTCGTAACTCGGTGAAACACCACCCAGCTCGGGTCGTGTTTCATAAAGCTATTTGGATGGTACGCACGATTGTATCCTTTCTTACACGCAATGACAGCATGCATGCGTCTATGTGCATGAGAAATGGTCACCAGTCATTCGTAGAATCATACATACCTCTATGAACAACTTAATGAAACATGTCCCTGTCTTGTTTGTTTTTTTTTTTTTATATAGTTTGATCTTGTTTGTGGATCGAGCTACCTCTCATCCGTTTCGCAGTCGCTTTACTTCCTTGGTGTTCTTATCGGTTCGCTTGTCTTCGGACATATCTCAGATCGGTAAGTGTGAAATACGGGAGTAAGAAATTACAACATATGGCTTCAAGTAGGCTTTGGGGTTGTTTGTGCACCCTTTTATTGATGTGTCGAACAAATTTGAGGCTGACCCACACCTTTGCCTTTTCTACCTGCGTCGAGCGGTTTTTATTTTATAGAAAAAAAAACGCTGCTCGAGCGTATTTTTTTATAAACGCGGATAAGACGGCAGACTGACGTTCGGCTTAATCGCGCCAAAGGAGTATACACTGAACGTCAGTCCACCGTAAAACATGCGTCTTTGTGCGTCAAGGGAGCATTTTTTTAATTTTTGTAAACGCTGCATGGGCCGACACAGGCTGAAACCGCAAAGGTGTGATTCGGCCATTACCAAAATGGACACAAATAGAATCAAATCCAGAGGTGTGTTTTATAAGGCTCAATGATAGCACCTGGTGCTGAATCGACAATCTTTCTAGATCTTCGAACGGCTATATAAAATGCAACCCTGTATGTAGTGCATGAATTAATATCAAAGGAGCAATTTGCTTTGAATGGACGCGCAAAAATCAAACAAACAGATAAAAAAAATTGAGCGAAAATGAACAACAAATAAGAAAGTTATGAATATTTGAAAAATATCTAGAATTTGTTATAATCGTTATATTTTAGCAAATCCGCAACTTTGGGTCACGTGACATCACGTGTTGATGACGAAGGTTCGTCATTTCTATAAAATGAGTCTCTTTGTTTTTTAATGATCTATTTTAAAGCCTTTATGGACAGAAATATAATTCCTTTTCTTGACAAATTCATCTTGTCAAATATATATTATCGATTTTAACTTATGAATCAGTGTTCATAAAGAAGAGATAACTAAATTATATAGGTACATGCAGGTAATATGAGATTGCAGGTAATATGGCATGCGTGACTTTAGAACCATATAACTTATCTTAAACATTTTCACAAATACTTAAAGCACCATTTATGGTTTAATCTAGTCCCTTAGCTTTATTTTGGTTGTTTCAAATGTCTGTTAAGTGATGTTTGCTGACAATATCACCAAATATTGAAAGGGTATCTAAAAATAACTCCATTTTGTAACCTTGATATAAAATTGGACAGTTCGTTGATTGTCCTGCTGTAAGTCAGGTTATTGCACATGAACTAAACTCTTTACACTTTACCAAAGTGAATATTTTAAACAACACAAGTGTGTATTATTCTACATACTCTACTAAATTAGCTCCAAACATATCATAAAACCTCCAAGGGGGCCCTACTGTGCTGCAGGGAGACGCCAAGCCTACTTCTTGGTGTTGAGGGCCAATGTTCATGACTACTTTTAATAAAAATCTATTATATTTGATTAAAACCTCCAAACAGCTATTAATTAAGGCAATTAGGATTACAAAAAAGTACTTTCGAAAAATGTAGACAAGCAAATTACACTTAACTATCCTCAAACCACAATATGAAACGAAATGTTTTGCGCATTTTTTTCTCACCTTAAGGTTGTCTCCAATGTCTCAGATTTAGATAATGATATTGAAATTCAATAGTCAAATACCTCCAAAAGAAAAAAACGTGAATTTAAGACTTAGTAACCATGTCTCTCATATATCGTCTCATATATTACCTGCGCATGCAGGTAATATGAGACTCTGTGACGATGTCATAAATTGCATATTAATTTCAAACATCATTAGTTGACGATCGCAAACATTCTCTAAAATGTAGGATGAATAGTTTTTAATTAAAAAGAATAAGGTTTGCTGGATCTATAATTATGCATCTTTATGCAAATTATGCAAATGTCGTTAATAATCTCATTTTACCTGCACGTATCCTAAATATGTTTTTCATAAACAATATATTTAATAAGAAATATGTATTTTATGCTGTAATAGGGCTTACACAGCAGCAAACTTACGGTTACCATTCTAAATTCTGATTAGCCATATTATTTTTTCACTTTGGATTTACAATGACGAAAATTAATATGATAATGAAGAAATATGTATTTCAAAAGCAATAACAAACATAAGAAATTGTACAAAACAATAGAGCTAAAAGAAAATAATTATTGAAATATAAATTTTTATATTTGTGCAATCCATTAATATCATAATTGAAAAGTTTGAACTAGATACGTCCTTGATGTTAAAAATTTTTACATACTCTAGATTAGAGCAATACATTATGTGAATAAATCTCCCTTTTATTGATTGTTTATTAAAATCATTCTCAATTCTTCTTTCATATAAAACTTATTTTGAAGCTATAGATCACGTGATAATAATTATTGAATATATATTAAACATTATTCATCAACAAATAATGATTTGCTCTAAAGATTGAAAAAACAGGGGATTACAAAGCAATAAACCAATTGTAGAGAAGTGACAAATCTACGTCATCACGTCATCATGTCACGTGACTCAAAGTTGCCAATTTGTTACAAATATAACTATTTGAATTATTTTTAATCATCCTTCAAAAATTCGTAACTTCGTTATTCATTGTCCGATTTCACTCAATTTTATATATGTTCGTCTGATTTTCGCGCTTTTAATCAAGATTGGTTTGATATTTTTACTGAGAATATATATACGATTTGCAATGCGTTTTGAAATGGCATATGGCTTCAGCAGTAATATCTAACCCTCGCGGAGTATACTCCGACCTCTGTATTGATCACAATTTGACACGGAGACACTATTAGATAGTCTCAAAAGCTTGCAATGACAATAAATCAAGTT
>BQKZ01001833.1:76136-92599 GCA_036244855.1 Temnopleurus reevesii | reverse complement strand
CAATTCAGTCCTATTGGCTACCTAGGTGGGATTGGTGTCTGAAAATGCTAGAGCTCCTGTGAGTGATGTGCCAACTGGCTTGACGATCCTTAAACTGTTGGTGAACGGGGCAGCAATAGATACCAAGCTCGACTGGGGGTGGAGCTGGGATTATTGTGTGTGATACGAATTTATTTATGTCTCCGATAACTATACTTCATGTGAATAGATTGAACTTTTCATGAACAATATGTATAAATTACATATATATATATATATTTTCTTTTTGTTATTATACTCATTACATTGATTTTTGGTAAGGGATTTGTAATTGAGCACTAAACACATTTCCTTAGTAAAGCACCACCCTATAAAAAGTGCTCCTCATTAAGATGCTGAACAGGCGTTCAATGAGTATCAACCTAGAAGTAGAAGCAAGGGAGTGTTGAATTGAATAGATATTCAAGATCAGTTTACAGGCGAAGAAGAATATAAACCAACACACCTGTTTCTCCCATAAAAATGCTTTTTCATCCACCGAATGAACGTTTTGCTGCTATACAAAATGGCATACCTCTCAATCTTATAAATAGCTTCCAGATGCTTTCCAGCTGATGCCATTGATTCAAGGAGACAAAAAGGTGGTATTGTGGACATAACAATGTCTTACTTAATTACTGATTGCCAAATAATAATGTACTCCAAAAGCAAGTAAAATAGGAGAAAAATACGGATTTCGGTTGGCAGCTCTGCAAGATTGATACCATATTACTGATTTTGTTAATACAAAAAGCTTCAGAGGGGCAGGCTATTTTCTTTAAAAAATACCTAGCTCCATCAACAGTGGTACTTCAACAAGTCATTCTAAGGGGGTGTTGTTCAACAGTTGCAATTGATTGCAAGTTGCAGTTGATCGGAAGATGCCAATCAAAATCATTGTTTCATGCACCTTTTTTTTATAGAAGTGCAAGACATGCGCGAATGAAAATGCGTATCACAAATTGCAACTGATTTGCAGTTGATTTTCGATCAATTGCAACTTTTGAACAACACCCCCTATGACCTTTCTATGTCTAAAGAATGATAGATCTACCGAACTATCAATAGAAAGGAAAACGTTGTGAGAACAAAAATGATCTACATTGTAAACAAGAGAGAGCAAAACATAATGAGAGAGACATCATGTGAATCCATGCATACTAAAAAAGTCTTATCATCACAGCTACATGTATTAAGTAAATCATGTCTCATATTAGCTAGGATAAATGCATTCAGCATGAATCAAAATCCAGAGGCAGTATGCAGAAGAAAAAAAAAACACTCAGGATTATAAAAAGACTACAAATGAAACATAACAGACATTGAATGATTTAAAAGTACCGTATAGTGTTATAGGATTATAAAAAGACCGCAAATGAAACATAATAGACATTGAATGATTTAAAAGTACATGTATGATGTTAGAGGCTGGTGTTAGTGTTAAGAGCTTAATATCTGCTAAAATCGAGCTACATGTACATACATGTATAACACCAGCTCTCAGGTTTAAAGGGTCGATAAAGACATGTAAATGCTGATGATAGAAAGTTATTAAACACCTACGCCCTCATCTTGCTTGCGCTATGAATCATCCAATATATTTATTAACACTTTACACATAATTCTGTCCTTGAAAGCCTTGAATTCATATAAAAATAATATACCTCGCACATATTCTCGAAAGGTTGGCATCTCTGTCCGAAGCCCTATTCTAATATGATATAACTGAGCATCTTATGACACATTAAATCTCCATTCTACTACTTACAAAAATCCCAAGAGAAACCGCCAGACGTAAACCTCGGCCAATGTCTGAGAGAAACCTGTACCGAGCATCGTCAGACTCCAGCAGATGGTGCAAACCCCGACGACGTTGCGCCGGTTGATGCTGCCGAGCTCGGCGATGACGGTGACGGGGACGCCGAGGATGCCCAGGACGATGATGAAGACTGGTCCAGCGAGGATCTCGTACTCTGGTCCGCTGCCGAGGTAGTGCCATTCGCAGAGGGTGGCGTTGTGGTATAGAGTGCCATTGGTGCATCTGTAGAGAAGTGGTGAAGAAAAATATAAGTTGAATCCAGGGAATAATTTTCCTGGTATCCCGTTGCAATTTGCTATGCATTTAAAGGGGAACTTTTATGACACTGTATATTGACTTTTTCTGATTAATCCTCTCAATATGCATCCATATCCATCACCTTTTCCATCTCTTTTTATTCACTAGAGGTGAAAAATCAAGAAATGTTATGGTTGTTTGGAACGCCCCTGAAAAACGGACCGCGGAAGTCCGGTGGGTTGGGACATCGTTCTGTCAATCATTATGACGTCATATACAGACATTGATGAGCAAGAACCGGCGTTTGTGTGTGTCACTCTATGCATTTATGCTACTGTTTAGCACCAATTATACCCGCGATTTGAGTATTTTATTTAATATGCGGAACGTGTTGGATTCTTCACAAGTAAGGAAGACAGCTATTCAAATCCTAACACGGATTTCGGGGAGAATATTGAACAAGAAGGAGAAATATTAGGGGCACAATCCTATATGTTTGAGTCCATGGTTTTGATGCAGGACTGGATATGACGTCACAGACCCCGCCTGTCAATAGATGTGCCGTAGAGGGGTTTTTCTGGGAGGCGGGGAATAGCTTTCTGACCCAGAAAAAGATGTTGGTGGAAAATAATTTGTAAAAAATACTGAGAGGCGTGTTTTTCGGAGGAAAATGGAATTATTATGTAAAGACATATGTAAAGACATATGTAATCTTCAACATATTATGATACAGAGTGTCATAAAAGTTCCCCTTTAAGCCTTATTGCTATCCAAAAAATGTATGTTTAGCGATATGTTCACAAAGAACTGTAGAGTAAAAATATTGTAAAAATATAGACCTTTTAATCAAATCTGTAAAGTAAAACTATCTCCTGTAAACCTGTCTATAGTGGCCACCTAAAATGATAACCTCCAGATAAAAAAAAACATCTTATAGAACCTGTCTGTAAAGGCCACCTGTCTAAAGTGGCTATTTTTATCTTTCCCTTGGATTGCCACTATAGACAGGCTTCACTATATCAATATCATATGCTGGATTACTTTGATATCATCATTATGATTATAGTGCTCATCATTTTGTCAATATCTTTGCTAAATATAGATCAGGGACCCCTAACATTTTGACAAGAACAGGGCTGCCAAAGCAGGAGCTGTGTTTTACCATTTTTACACACTCCCATAGGCTAACATGTATTAACTCTTACAAGCGTTTCAAGGTCACCCAACGGTTAGAGTCTCAAGCATTCAGATTACCAACCTAGTCACGAGATGGATATCAAAACCAGTTTGAAAGTCCAGTTACGGTCAATTTCGTGACCTCTTGACCTGTTCCTATCAGCTATTGCAGAAATTTCTTTTTAACTGGTTTCTGTTAAAGTATAGTTTTGGCAAAGATTAAGAAATGTGGATTTTTGGGCTGTTATCATGACATATAATTCTAATACACATTTTGAGACCATACATGTAGCATATCTTTTTTTTACGGTTTAATTCTTCTGAAAATTTGAATATGACCATTACATCATATTCAGCACCCTCTCTCGTTTATAACAATATTTTGCTTGTTATCGGGTATATACAAAGCTATTTCCGAGATTTGACAATAAAATGATCAAGAGATATACATAACAATAAAATTCTGAAATTTTCATCCAATTCTGTGCATGAGAAGTTGTCCTTTATCAGAAAGAAAATATAGAATTAGTGCCGGGGGACACGACACCGAGATCTTTTGCACATTTCAGGATATATAGCTTCTCCAAAACTTGTTAATTTTTCACATAATCTTTCGTACATGTAAATTTGAAGAAAAAATTTGGTGATAAAAATATTTGCTTTTACCAAAACTTTATTTGGGCTTTAAGTCTCAAAGGTCTCAGGCGATATACATGTATATTCTTCCATGACACTAATAATTTTTCTGAAAGTCAGGTGATATAATTTCATATTGTAGACATATTTTTTTCCTCATTACATATCATAAAATGGAATAATATGAGCTATTTACTTAGTCTGGTAACAAACGTGGACTTTGTGATCTTTAATAGTGTGTACATACAGTGTAAATGTTTAGGGTGTGTCACGAAAGATGACCTAATGCAAAAGTTTTCAGTATATAAATCAACCATTTTTGTGGCCTTGATATTGTGAAAAATGGAAACGTGAAAGTAAATGTTGATCTAATAGCTCAGTACATGGGTGAGGAAACATTCCCAGAAGCATACTGCCTACAACTGACTATTGCGATATAATGCTCTCCCGTTCAAAAGGAAAAGGAAATATATATATTTCAGCTTTCAAAACATTTTGAAATAATTATGGTCAACAGTTACAAATATAATGACTCCAAGAACAAATAAAATTTAAGATTGCATGATGAAGATATTGAAAAATACAAGTTTTTTTATTATCAAAGTCGTAGCACTACCACTATACTTCAAATACATAACATTCAACCCAGTTAAATGCATTTAAAAAGATGAAAGATTAAAGATTAAAAAGATTAAAGAAATTTAGATATTCATTAAAAAAAAATTAATGTAATATAATACATAACCACAAAGTATTTGAAGCATAAACTGTATAAAGCTCAAATTTTTGTTGGAAATGTATTTTTGCTGATTTTGTGACCACGAGTGTACTTAGAATTTCATTTATAATGCCTAATTAGACTTGCATACAATGATTTTTCAACATGTGAACCGAACAACTTATATGTAAATATGTCTGACATCCAGTGAATTTGCTAAAATCTATATATTTATACACTAAATGATCTGCTTATAAAGTACATACCATATAATTGATAATGTTGCATCTTTCAAAACATGAAACTAACAACCTATTGATATGTAAATATTTTTTAATTTTTAATTAATTTGCCAAAATCTATAATTATCTGCTTTTAAAGTACATCCCATGTACCTGACATTGTTGAATCTTTGCTCATACTATACATACTTGGGTTTAACCTTTGACTTCTGGATTCTATATTTCCCATAGACTTTGTGCGGGGATTGCCCGGTTCCAGTAATCACTGGTTTAATTTAAATAATTTATTTTCAAAATCTTGCAACATTGGCATTTCCTCATACACGTTAGTCTCAAACCCTTTATCTTTATATATCCTTCCGAAAACAAGCCGACATCCTGTAAATATATCAGGACATAGTCTACTGTACATAATGATAATGGCCATTTATATGGTGCACAGGTCCACCTTACATGTACATACAGTGTTCATGGCACTTTTGGAAACAAAGAAAAGAAAAAACAACTCTCGGGGTCGGTGGGTTTCCCCTTTTAAGTTAAAAAGAAGAGTCAAACCAAAGAAAAACAAATCTATTCAACAGAAGCAGAATAATCAGATTAACAAACAAATGAAAACTTAAGTTAAGTCAGAAAACTAATAAGAAAGTTATGAATGTTTGAATATTTAGACAAATTTGCAACTGGTGACATCATAGATGCATGACTGACCATCTATTATATTTAGATATCAATGTTATGAACTGTTACTTTTTCCTTTAAAAAAATATGATTTACTAAAAAATGATTTACTATTGGCAGATATCATTATTCATTTCTAATTCTATGTTATCAGCATAACATTCATGAACAATCTAGAAATGTGTACCATTTTCAAAAATGAGTTTTATTTTCAACTAAATTGACCCTAGGGCTTGTATCCAATGTCCAATGTATGAAAAGGTGAAATCTGTACTCAGGGTTTATCAATTTGGGTGACTGAGGTTGGTTGCATAAAATGATAAATTCTGTTTCAGAAAGAAATGACTACAAGTGGAGGTGCCTTGGTGTAGTGGTTCCCACTCTCGCCTTTCAACGAGAGGGTCATAGGTTCAAATCCCACCCATGGCTTCAATTTCCTTCAGCAAGAAATTCATCCACATTGTGCTGCACTCAACCGAGGTGAGGTGAATGGGTACCTTGTAGGAATTTATTCCTTGAGAAAGCTTTGTGCTGCACTCAACCCAGGTGAGATGAATGGGTACCTGGCAGGAATTTGTTCTTTTTTTACAGCTTATGCACGTACATGTAATAGCTGCACTGCTAAAGCCAGGGTAATAATGCTATAATTGGAAAGCGCTTAGGGACTTCTCATGAAGAGGCGATAAGCGCGATATAAAAGTCGTTCATTATTTTTATCATCAATTACTGATTTCAATAATAATAATAATAATACACAACGTTTATATATAGCGCTTAATACAAAGTGTTTCTAAGCGCTCTGTGCATTATTACCCGGCTATAGCAATTTCAATGACAAATCTTAGACTTTGTGGCAACTGCGGCAATCAATGTAACAGACCCCCAATCGTTATCTTATATCTATTTGTACACCAGTCACTTTAAAACAAAGCAAATGGTATCTTTTTCTAGGTCCAGGTCAGTTCAGTAGACTAAATACTCTTATCAATCAATCAGCTTCTGTAAAGAGCTATTTAAAACAAACAGAAGTGACCATTGGAAGAAGACAAACCTTTAAACCCATCAATACTAATTAATTTCACGAGAGACAAGATTGTATGAAACAAAGTGATATTGTTGCTGTCTCCCCAAAAATTTAACCATTGACCGACATATACATGAAGCTTAAAAAAAATGGAGAGATAGCTTTTCCCCTTCTTTAATAATTACTAGGCAATATGACCTGTTGTTAAGACAGAAGGGGGGGGGTCCAAATCAGTCCAGGGAGTCCGGAGATGTGAAAAATTGACCTTTGATCCCAGTGACCTTGACCTTTCACAAAACCAACCCCTAAAGGGCAATTCTGGGGTTCCCCTACATACATACACACACCAAGTTTGGTCCAAATTGGTCCAGGGAGTCCGGAGATATGAAAAATTGACCTTTGACCCCAGTGACCTTGACCTTTCACAAAACCAACCCCTCAAGGGCAATTCTAGGGTTCCCCTACATACACACACCAAGTTTGGTCCAAATCGGTCCAGGGAGTCCGGAGATATGAAAAATTGACCTTTGACCCCAGTGGCCTTGACCTTTAACAAAACCAACCCCTCAAGGGCAATTCTGGGGTTCCCCTACATACACCCACCAAGTTTGGTCAAGATCCGTCAAAGGACCTCGGAGGAGTAGGGGAACAAACAGACAGACAGACAAACCTTTCTCAAATTATGGTATGATTCATTGACTAAATAAATCTAATTTAAAAATCGCTGGGGGTTGTTACATGTACTTCTTTCGTATCTTGTTCTTTGGTTCTTGAGGTAAAATATATAAACTGAAACTACAGGAAAAACTAACTTACATTTCCATAAAATGATTGAAAATATGTTTCAGATCAATTTACAGTGATAAGCAGAAAATGCATTTCATGTTCCCTTAAATATAGAAATTCTTTTAAACAAAGAGAAAGAACCAAAGAGGAGAAAAAAAATATCATGACCCAAAAATGTACAGTGTCACTTTTCAGTGGGATTTTTTATCTGTATCTCCATTTTCCAGAAAAATGAGCATTTTAACAGTATCACATGTACATGTACAGAAGAGAATTTTTAACCTATTTCCAGAGCGGTGTGACTTTGTGTTCTTGGTTTAGAGCAATTTTAATATTAAAAGAAAATCAAAATGATCTTTAAATTAGCAATACAAATAAAAAAAAAATAAAATAAAAAAGAAACCACTATTTCTGTGTTAGCCTTAGCCGTCTTCATTTCCAATATATATTTTCACAGAATCTCTTTAGGACGATGTTATCTAAAAACTGTATCTTTTCGTAATTATAAAATAGAAGGGGAAAAATAATCCGTGTTGCCAGGTTGAAGATTGCTTAAAGTTAAAGATTTATTTCAGTGTCCTAAAAGCTCTGTTTGTGAGTTAAAGAGTTCCAGCTGAGCGAAGTATTCTAGTCTACGGTTGAAAGAGTAAAATGAATGAGGCTCAAAGCATAGAAAACTTACAAATTGCTGACTGAAAACCAAACAATGGAAAGCTTGTCACGTTAAATATCCAGGAATATATATACCTGTAGGTAATTTCTATACAGTACTGCAATTCCTTTTTTCTCGTATGGTTTCATGGGATACCCATTGAATTTGGCATCCTACATTGTTCACTCCTAGCCTTCCCATCGTTATTTTGTAGGCTACTTCGTAGATTGACCTGCAACCCTCCCTCCCTCCTCCCTTTTTTGTCCTCCTCCTCTTCCCCTCTCTTTATATATTCCATGATATAGTTAATTTGCATGTTTACATTATAATAGAATGGATTCTCTGATTTTGCTCAAATATTCAGGGTTTGTTCAAGAAGTTTTTCTTCATTCAATTAGAGCATGGAAATTTGAGTGATGGGTTCTAATTTAGGTGTTGCTTTTAACAATGATAATTAAAAAAAAAACACCACCAAATTGTCTACATCTTGTACCAAGATTAAGCCTAAAAATTGTTTGGATGCCAAAAATAACTTTTTTCTTAAATTGCGTTGATCGGTCAGAAAAAACTTGTTTTTCATTTTCGTGTTTTTGCAACAGATTTCATTGTAGAAAGTTGGAATGGAGTTCTAAAAATATGTACTTTTAGGGTTACATTTCTCATATTTTCCCCAGCTCTCCATTATCGGGTAAGCAGTTTCAGCAGTTAACAGCAGTTCTCATATTTTCTTATAATTCTATTGTGACTTTTTTTAAATTTGAGTTGAAAACAAAGAAAGAGTTCAGGTCAGGTCTTTTCAGAGGGTCTTGGGCACCCAATCATTTAAATTTAGGGGCAGGGTTCTACAAGAATATTTTTAACCACTTCTCTTGTCGGGCAACTAAATTTTTAAATCACTTGCCCAAACAAAGTTTCTCTTGCCCAAAAATTAAAATCAACTACTATAAAGCTCTTAGTACCCAACCAGGCAAGTGGTAATTTCATTCACTTGCCAACAGCTTTATTTGGTTGCCCCAGGCATGCAGGCAAGCGGGCAAGTGGGTTTGTAGTGCCCTGAAGGGGGGGGGGGGGTGATTTAACAAAATTATTACCTGATGCCATCATCTTCCATGCACAAGTCAGCAGCTGAGGTGTTAAGATCATGGTCAAGGATGTAGCTATTGATGGCGGACCCAGATGAGGCGTTCACAGGGGTGCAATTTCTATCTCCAAACTCCAGTTCATTGGACATCGGCTCAATGGTCGCAATCAGTAAATACCTGTAAGGAGAAGAGAAAGAGCTTGAGCTTTCGATCCTAGCAGAATCTTAATCATATGCAAAACGGCAAGGAAATGAAGTGAACGCGCTAGCTCTCCATTATCGGTTAAGCAGTTTCAGCAGTTCTTGTTATTTAATATCACACATTGTCATACATTATGTTATTTACAAAATTATCAAATAAAGCTGTACATCTGAAGCTAGTATGGCATTCAGATTAATGAAAAAAACAACAAAGAATACAACAACGTAGGAAGTTACACAGGCACTATCAAGATACGAATATTGAATAAAGTGTACCACAGATGCATTACTACTAAATAATATGCAAATTCTAGGGGATATTCTGTTTGCACTTAATATTGATTTTGAAGCCTAAAATTGTCACAACTTATATTTATGTACACCATAAAACATTGAGGAAGCATTTGGCATTTGAGAATTGATTTAACAAAAACAAGGTTATACATTGCCTTTAAAGTATCAAATGGTTACTTGATTATGATAATCCCTGGGCATACTTTTAAATGCAACTTTATTTCTTCTTTTTATGACTTGTCTTTCTTTACACATGTACCTCTTGCCTTCTCTTCTTCATTTTTCCTTCTCTTCTCCTCCTCCTGCTCCCTCTTTCTCTAAGTACTACTTCTTCTCTCCTTCATCATCTCCTCCTTTTTCTTATCATTCTTCTTCTTCTCCTTCTCTTCATTCTTCTCCTCCTACTTCTTCGCCGTCGTCTTCTTCTTCGTCTACTTCTTCTTCTTCTTCTCTTCTTCCTCCTTTGTTCTTCTTCTTCTTCTTTTTCTTCTTCTTCTCTTCCTCCTCCTTTTTTCCTCTTCTTCTTCTTCTCTGTTTATTTTCCTCTCCCCATCCTTTTTTTTTTTGTTCTATCAGTATCAGCATCTTTCTTTGTTGGCCTACTTGGCCACCATCAATTTGTTTGCCTTTTATTGAAATAAGAACATTTAACAAAGTCATTCATAAATATTATCTTATGAAGTGTATGTACTTATAACTTACCTATGCAATTGGTTTACGGCAGTCAATACGGTGAACACAAACAAAGCGTAGTACGCTTGGCCATTTGTATTGCCCTGCATTTCATGGTCATCGGGTCTATTCACGCACAACAATCCCATCTTAGCTGATGACAGTGCTCACTCCCCCGGACTTCTGGCGATCTCAACCAAGGCGTTCTGCTAATCTTGCGGCTGCGAGACCAGAAGAGGGTAGATTTCCGAAATGTTCAAACAAAATAAGTATTTGCATCGTCCATAATTGTGTGATGAAATCTAGAATTACTCAACATGATTTTGTGATGGGTAGATTGCTTTCAATGGATAAAAACCGGTAAATCACGACGATTTAATAATATTTTGGTAGTCAGCATCGCTCAGGACGTCAGGTATCAGTGCATCCGCTCCCAGCTGATCGAGTCACCTGATCAAAGAGATGTGTAAACAACCGTTATGCCAGAGGAGTAAAATTGGGAAATATTGTGTCAAACCGTTTGAACAGTCGAGTATCAAAGATTATTGTAATACAAGTAATTGAGGAGAAAAAAAATAGAAGAAAAAAAATAGGAAAGGAAAAAAGCTTGAAAAAGATGGCCCTCGCGTTTCTGGCCAACTTGTCCACCACCCTTTGCCAACAGGATAGGGGACAATTCTTTTCTCGTCATCAATATTATTTTACTTTCATGAAATCATGCTAGATTCAATATAAGTAAATATACTGGATTTTCTCAAATCATCAGCGAAGTATGTATTTTGGCATAGCCATTTATGCTCTAGACCTATTCCCAGATGATAAAAATTATGCCAGATTTAGCAACTATATGTGATGCATGGGTCCTCGCAACACCTTGACCCCCGAACACCCGCCCCCCCCCCTTTTTTTTATCTGGGATTTTTTACCCCTGAAATATTCCATGTGTAAGTAAGGGTTGGAATCTCAACCCAACACATCGAAGAGGACATGCACGCTACAGTACCCTCCTAAACATGGTTCAAGTTTCAAGTTAAGGAGCCGAGGGGTTCATGAACATAACCAAATATGGTAATTGGTGTAGCACTGCGCACGCGTAAACTAAGAACTTTCGGCCAATCATATCGCCCGTGTTCTCGAAGTGACGAGAACCAAAGGATCGATAGGCCTACTCCGACCACGAGCATCCTATCGAACATCATGTAAATTTGACACGTTTCAATTGATTTGTAACTTATTTCGTGTAATATTCTCTGGCTCCCGTCACTTCGTGAAAACACGGACGATAAATTGTGTTTGTGAACAATTCCAAGTGCATCGTTACACAATTACGACAACTTTGTCTTTCATGTATAATCTTCCATGATGTTGCGCTCCAATGTCATGGTTACCATTAATGGCAAATTTAGTTGTCATAATTTTCAGTTTTATGCACTGCATGGGCCCAAAATGAGAAACGAAACGCAAATTCCATGTTTAATACCATAAAGCGCTTGATAGAGGCGCCCCTAAATGTGGTGGTTGCAAGGTGAATGATCTGAGCACCCTCCTATATTAGCACAATGAATATTCATGAACATGCAATGGAAACATTTAACCGAGTAGGCTTTGGGACTTATGGTAAGCTTTTCTGTAAATCATTTATGCAATGCACTTGAAATGGACCAATACGTATTAACATATCATATTGAGAGAGCTTAATGGGATGGGCGGAGGGGAGGGGGGGGGGGCGAGAGAAAGAGTACGTAGGATGCGAGAATGGAGATAGCAGAGAGGAGGGGTCTGAGTAAGGAGCAGATGTGAGAGAAAATGGGATGCGAGAGGGGAGTGGTGTGAGGATGGAGTGACTGAGAGAAGGGGTCGGAGTACGGATGAGATGCGACAGAAAATGGGATGCGAGAGGGGAGTGGTGTGAGGATGGAGGGATGACTGAGAGGAGGGGTCGGATTACGGAGGAGGAGCGAGAGAAGAATGGATGCGAGAGGGGAGTGGTGTGAGAATGGAGTGATGACTGAGAGGAGGGGTCCGAGTATAGAGGAGGAGCGAGAGAAAATGGGATGCGAGAGGGGAGTGGTGTGAGGATGGAGTGATGACTGAGAGGAGGGGTCTGATCACGGATGAGATGCGAGAGAAAATTGGATGCAAGAGAGGGGAGTGGTGGGAGGATGGAGCGAAGGTAAGATGCCAGAGAGAAGCGATGCGAAAGGGGCGGGGATGCAAGGTGGCAAGTTTGGGATGAGAAGAGGGGAGGATACGAAAGGGCGGAGAACATGAGGGGAGATGGGATGCGATGTGGGAAGGGGCTTTATAAATACGAGATGAGATGAGGGGAGGATGAACGAGAAAGGGGGTCAAAAAGAGATAGAGAGAGAGGGGGTGAGAGGGAGGGAGGGAGAGAGAGAGAGAGAGAGAGAGAGAGATAGAGAGAGAGAGAGAGGTGGGATGCGAGGTAGCATGGGTATAGGGAGGAGTGCGAGATGGGAGATTTGCGAGGTATAGACTCCAGAGTGGTATTAATTAATGTTATAGAGAAAATTAAGAGGGACATTGGTTAAGAATAATAACAAGAACGCCAACTGTAAATAATTAGCTGTTTAGGAAAAGGGATATCGGACGGCTGTAATATTCACGGCACAGGCAACAAATGAAACTGACAATCAAGCGGTCATTGAGTAGGATTTATTACATGACAAATATTCATTGATATAGCACATCATTGTTCATACATGATAGACCACTTTCGTAATGTATTCATATTTTATGCACTCTTCTTTGTTAAACGCACAGTGACAAACTATTTGTTCACCTGATGTAAAATAATCCCATTTCAATGGAAGGAATGTGGATAACATGCAGGAGTTGTTGCTAGGTTGGTCAAGCTACAATGTTTGTCCAACCTAGCAACGTCAATGTATGCAAATAGCATTCTGACTATTATACTCTAATAGTGGTCTATTATTGCGGTATAGCACTCAAGCAAACATACAGTAATGTTTACATGAACTATAAATCAGTACCGGTAAATTAAAATCTCTAATCAAATACGATCAAAATTACAAGATGTAAAATGAAAATAANGCAAGCTGGCAAGTTTGGGATGAGAAGAGGGGAGGATACGAAAGGGCGGAGAACATGAGGGGAGATGGGATGCGATGTGGGAAGGGGCTTTATAAATACGAGATGAGATGAGGGGAGGATGAACGAGAAAGGGGTCAAAAAGAAATAGAGAGAGAGAGGGGGGGGGGAGAGATAGGGGGTATGCGAGGTAGGGAGGAGTGTGAGATGGGAGATTTGCGAGGGTACACTCCAGAGTGGTATTAATTAATGTTAGAGAAAATTAAGAGGGATTTGGGGGGGGGGGACATTGGTTAAAAATAATAACAAGAACGTCAATTGTAAATAATTAGAATTAGCTGTTTAGGAAAAGGGATTTCGGACGGCTGTAATATTCACGGCACAGGCAACAAATGAAACTGACAATCAAGCGGTCATTGAATAGGATTTATTATATGACAAATATTCACTGACATAGCACATCATTGTTCATACATGATAGACAACTTTCGTAATGTATTCATATTTTATGCACTCTTCTTTGTAAAACGCACAGTGACAAACTATTTGTTCATCTGATGTAAAATAATCCTATTTCAATGGAAGGAATGTGGATAACATGCAGGTGTTGTTGCTAGGTTGGTAAAGCTACAATGTTTGTCCAACCTAGCAACGTCAATGTATGCAAATAGCATTCTGACTATTATACTTTTGACAGGTTTATACATATTTCATCATGGGGCAAAAGTGAATGAATTTGAATACATTACGAAAGTGGTCTATTATTGCGGTATAGCACTCAAGTAAACATGCAGTAATGTTTACATGGACTGTAAATCAGTGAATTAAAATCTCTAATCAAATACGATCAAAATTACAAGATGTAAAATGAAAATAAAAGTTTACAAATTCCAAAAAGACACTTATAATGATAATGAACAGATTTTTTTAAAATGAATATATACAATACAATACAAAGCCCGGATCATTTGCTCAAGGAAAATCCTTAAATTCTTGGAAAGGCAGTAAAATATGGATCATACATAACAAATATTTACGCCTAATACATTGATGCGAGAGAAATATCAACAAAGCAGAAAATACTTTTCATGATTTGGTAACAATAATGGTTAATGGTGACAAGTTAATAGTATAACAAAACACTTCGGACAATGAAATTCTACACCATTTATAAATAATTTTCAACCACTGCTACAAAGCGCAACAACAGAGAAGTCATCATACAAAAAGATCATAATTTATAGAACAAGAAATTGTTATTAATGTAAAGTACAGCAAAAAAAAAAGATATAAAAGGGGCTTACTGCAATGTTATTCCATTAGTCAAGTAGAATATAATATATGTAAAAGTAGACAACAAAAAGTACAAATTCACAAATTATAAACAAACAAGTAGATGTATTTTTTCTTAGAATAATAAACACAAATATTATAAATGCAGGGGCCAACTATCGTAAGCTAATAATAGCTTGACATGATGGAAGCCAAAGAGAAGCCACACATCTTAGTGTCAAAAAGAAATGTGGAGCTTTCACAAAAATTAATTGAGAACAGCTGAGATAGAGGTTAAAATTAAATGATATGGGGAGTCAAATGAAACACAAAAATACGAATTTTAGCTATTGCGAATGCATTAGAGTAGGCAGTTTCGTTTCGAAAACAAAAGTTATAGTTGCAATGGTTGGGTATGAATATTATTAATTGGGGATAGAAATACCATGATAATGAAAATAATTAATGTGTGAATTTAAATGCAGGATGGGTATGTTTATGTGTATGAAGTGTGAAATTATGTACAATAATAATTTGTTACATGAAATTAGGCGGTGGTTGTAATGCAGTGATGATATGGTGGTATAGTAGGGTAACATAGAGATGGTGAGTGTATAGTGACACTTTGATCACATTAGCACTGTGAGGGTAATAACACTAGGCGTACTAACAATAGGAGTGTACTAAAACTAGGAGTGTACTAACACTAGGAGTGTACTAACACTAAGAGTGTACTAACGAGAGGAGTGTACTAACACCAGGTGTGTACTAAAACTAGGAGTGTACTAACATCAGGTGTGTACTAAAACTAGGAGTGTCCTAACACCAGGAGTGTACTAACACTAAGAGTGTACTAAAACTACGAGTGTACGAATACTAGGAGTGTATACGAACACCAGGTGTGTACTAACACTAGGAGTGTACTAACACCAGGAGTGTACTAACACCAGGAGTGTATTAACACCAAAAGTGTATACTAACACCAGGAGTGTAGTAATACCGGAAGTGTAATGCCAGGAGTGTACTAATACCAGGAGTGTACTACTAGTAACACTAAGAGTGTACTAATACTGGGAGTGTACTAATACTAGCAGTGTACTAACACTAGCAGTGTACTGACACTAGGAGTGTACTGACATTAGAACTTGAAGTACAGTAGTTACTGAGTATACTAAAACTAGGCGTGTATATAGTAACATTAGGCATGTTGTAACATTAGATGTTATCATCATGATCATTATCATATATCTGAATTAACAAAATGTTGATTAACATAAAGTAGAATGACAATGGATCAGTGGAAATTAAGTACAGAAATATTAGGAAAGGGCTCAAAGTGGTTGAGTAAAGGAAATAGAAGAAAATGGTGAAAGAAATAGAAGTATGGAAGTTGAAGAAGTAGAGGTAGATGTAGGAGTATCAGAACATGTCGCATGTGATGAACAGGTGGAGTATATATAAAAATGAAAATAGAACAAGTCTACATTAGTTCAGTACAAAAAACATAAAGCAATGAAAACAAATCATGATTGCAATTATTTGAAACTTGTAATAAAGATTCCATTCAAATATACATAACGAATACAAATGATTATATAAAGTTGGTTATAATTTATAATTATGTCACAGTACAGAAGTATCATTAATCAACTTTGTATTCATTTTTCAAGTTTGTTTATAATTTATTCAAATTCTTTTAGGACATAAAGACTTAAAGTATTCCCGCATAGAATGGCGCCATCTCTCGTTGAAAGTGCTGCCCCGCTGCAGCAACCAACGAGCCAATTGGAGAAATGCCGTGATCGTGACGTCATCGTATTGCATTAGCTAGCTGCGTGTACCGCAGCCATAAAGCTTATATGGACTTGTTGTGTATTAAATCTTG
>BQKZ01001833.1:56165-68322 GCA_036244855.1 Temnopleurus reevesii | reverse complement strand
GCAACAACTGAAACCACCCATGCGTGAAATTGATTACAGCGTGTTTAAGGACATTTAGGACAGTTGTACTGAGGTATTTCCAGAAATAAAACACCTTGTATAAAATCTTTATGTACGTTTTAAAAAGTGTTCCTTAACTTTTTTTGAGTAGTGTATAAACCAGTGTAGATTTCTATAGTTCGGTCATTTTCCAGAAATGCAGTTCTTGGTATTATACTATCTTGTTACAAGAGGACATGCCTAGAGAGACATGCACCAACTTGGTTTGAGATAATTCCACCAATTCTCAATAACATTCACAAGTATTTGAAAGGTGAAAGACTAGTAACTACATCCAATGAATTAGAAATATACCTGTCATCCCCATGAATCATAATGATTTATTAAATATGCATAACTCATTAGCTAATTAACTTACGTATTTTACCAAAGACTAGTGTATATTATTTACCCATTTTACAGCTATATTCAGTACTATGGCAAGTTAAAAGTTTATATAATTTTCATTTTTTCATAAATCACGTGATGATACTGACTAATCACGGCGTACGTTTTTTTTTAATCGGGGTTTTAGTAATAGAATTTACAGCAAACTTCATACATTTTATTTCATATGTCTTCAGCCTGAGAAAAACGTTGAAATGGGGAGGAATTGAGACCCCTTTGAGATTAGGGTTAAGGTTCAGTGATACATTTGTAGAGATGCTAATCAATGGTTCCGTTATACGCATGGGGTAAAATTAAAATATCAATATAGGGTAGCAGCTAAACTCGTAGCCATTCACTTGTAATGAAAGCGTTGAATCCATATATGATAAGAGTTATATTTAGCATCATCATTATTATTAATATTAGTATTATTACTTTCATTACAATTTTTATTATATTAATTTACCATGTTTACTTGGGTGTAATGATCCGTCGCGATGCGTCGGTACCTTGATGCTACCTCTCTTGGTGGCAATCATGTGGAGCTCTGCAGATTTTCAGATTCTGATCTTCACGATTGTTGGCTTGGTGTCGTTGGCTTGATGGTAACACCGCGGACTTCTGAAGCTCTGCTGATTCTGATCTTCACGATCGTCTGCTTGGCGCCTGCTCTCTGGGTGAAACTGACAGACTGATACATGCTTCCTTGGAATTTCTTGCCGCAAAAACCTCCGTGCCTCTCCTCTCGCTTTGGCGTATTCCAATGTCTTCAAGGGCGTCTTTCAGGAACGGCATCCGTTATGTCCGTATGATTTGTTGATCCCAGAGTCTCGGTCCATCTTGTCGACTGAAATGATAATAATAACAATTTAATGATAATAATGATTATCAGTATCATTATTATCACAATAATAATTATTATGATAATAATAATAATGATAGCGATGATTATTTCTCATATGGTGCTTTTCCCTCACGGCTAACACTATTATTACCCCGATGAAAGGATATACAACGATATCAACCACTCATAGTGCCCTTGGCTCCATGGGGAATGTCAGCAACGTAAAGATACCGAGCTAAACACCTAGGTTGAGTATACGTATTCTGACGTATTTCAGTTTGAAAAGCGGCGTATGCGCCGTCATTTCAATTTCGCGATAATTAAGCAATTTCTGAGTCGATTTTATTCAAACAAGCCGTTTTCTAATCTCCTATTGAAAACTGCGATATGGTAACATTTTTACTGCAGACTTACAGTTATTATCGGAAGCGCCATCTTTCCCCCAAACTGATGTATACGTTTAACAGGAGAGTTAACCCAAAATAATAGTATTTAGGAGCAGAAAAACTGGTGCGCAGAACAAACAAGTTTTAAGAACGTCAAGCAAGTAATTAAAAAAAAAGTCATGAATTTTTAAAGATTTTATTTTTTTAAAAGCAAAATCAGTAAAAAAAAAAAGTTTTCAGACATGTTGCCAATGTGAAGACATCACAGGTGCACTACTTGCCAAAATTTTCTTCATGATTATGGTGCAAAGCTTATCATTTCCACAGAAAGATACAAAGTTTTCATGAATGTAAGCATGCAAATAGGGGATCTGCATAGCTATCATCAAGATATTCTATGGTTAACATTTTGAGGAAAGCATATTTTTTTCGGGGAAAAGATTATATTTTATAACATTGATATGAATATAATGTAAACAATAAACAGTGATAAATGTTCAGGTGTGCACTTATGACGTCATCAGTTGCCATTTTGTCTAAATAGTTGTCCAATTTTTCTCAACTCTTTTGTCCTGTTCAATTGATTTTTCTGCCCCCGTTGAATAAATATTTGTTGAGGTAGACTCTTCTTTTAAGCACTTTTTTAATGTATGCATCAAGAAAGCTCACCTCATTGCGTGTACAGCTTGTCGGCGTTGCGGTGACGGCTCGTCCTGTACAAAATGTCAATGCGTGTCCGATCTCTCCTGGACATGACAGGGGACTGAAAAAGAAACATAACACAAAGTAATTCGTTAGTGCCGTATAGCATCGGAGTCACAAATATGACGTTTTTATCTTGAGCACACTGAGACGTGATTACCACTTGGGGACGATGGGGACCCCCCGGCCCCACAGTAGTTAAAAAGTCTCTGACAAGCAAAAACAAACATTGTTAGTACTTTTCATTTCGCCGGTGAGCTGTCTAACATGTCCAAAGGAAAGAAGCAACGATAACGATATAGTCCCAATTCTTTTTCTCGTTTATTTATTTTATGGATTTTCTGCGTTTCAACAATTTTAAGGGGCACTCAATGGCCTTTATACATTAAATATGCACAGCATGTATAGATATTACTCACTTCTTGAGGTAAACCATTGGATTTCAGCTCGAACCACTGGTAAACTCTACAAAACAAAGCACGTCTTGTCTACAAATAGATAGTATGCAGTTGAGACGTGTGAAGACGGCTTGCATTCCATGTGTTGAGATTGCATTTCCATTTGGCGCCGTTAATCACGTGGTTCAGACGCGATTGTCCAATCTCATCCATGGGTCAACGCAGGCTACTAGTGGTAAAAACAGCCGGTTTTTAATATATCTGTTTATGCAATTCATTTTGTTAGAGTAAAACGCCTGATAATTACAAGCCGGAGGCTAACCCGTGTGTCCCGATGTGATAGTACCGTCGCGTCGCATTCACAAATTTTCGTTTGCGATAATAGACCACTTTCGTAATATATTCAAATTGCATGTATACGCTTTTTTGTCAACCGCACAATGATCATTTGTTCACCCACTGTAAAATAAATTAATTTCAATAAAAGGAATCTGTAAAGCATGCAGTGATTGTTGCAGGTTTGTCAATAGACCACTTCCATAATGTATTGCCCCAAGACGAACTATTTATTTAGCTGTCAGGAAATAATGAAAATATACTCAAAATGCCACGTGCATACATTAATGTTGCTAGGATGGGCAAACGTTGTAGCTTGATCAACCTAGCAACAACCATTACATGATATCCACATTCCTTCTATTGAAATACGATTATTCTTTATCAGATGAACAAAATGTCATTGTACGTTTGACAAAGAAGCGTGCATAAAATTGGAATACATTACGAAAGTGGCCTATCTACAATGTTTGTCCAACCGAACAACGTTAATGTGTGCAAATATCATTCTGACTATTTTTGTCTTGACAGCTGAATTCTAATGCATAGATCGTCTTTGTGTAGACGTGAATAAATTTGAATACATTACGAATGTGGCCTATTCGTCAATATTAGGCAGGTTTACTCCCACCGGTATATGCACATTTTTATACATATTCTTTGTAATTAAAAAGTTATGTTCGATAACCAAAACGCTTATCCGTGGCTTGACCGACATAACAACAAGTAATGCCCTGGTCACACAGGACCCCGGAAGCAACACGATTCACTCCGACTCGTTGTTCTGAGGTAGTTAACTGTGAATTAACAAAGAGTCGGGGTGAATCGTGTTGCTTCCGGGGTCCTATGTGACCAGGGCTTAATCAATGCAATATTTTTCTTGTTATCATGCCCCAGTCATAGAGTTACCCCGACTGAACACGATTCAACACCAACTTATTTATGCACGTTTCTTGCAAACAAATGTCGTAACATCGTATTTCTTTAACAACAATTATAGGCGGGTTTATACATATTCCAATAGGCAGGTTTACCAATAGATGCAAATTGTATACATACCTGTAACACATAGGTTGTTATTGACAACCCTCAAGCTTGCCCGAGACTTGCCCGACATAGCAACAAGTAATGTATGCAAACCGAATTCCAAGTATATTGTAGTCTTATTGTCATCGAACGGTTTAAGGAATACCATGTAACTCCGTTCAGGGGCAAGAAAAGCACATAAATTTGAATATATAAGTAAATCCGCCTATTTATGTGCGGTTTCTTTACAACGATCGTAGTACCGTGGTATGACCGGTGAATAACAACAAGACTACAATACTTGGAATCCAGCGGGCAAACATTACTTGTTGCTATGTCGGGCAAGCCTAGGGCAAGCCTCGGGCATGTTGTAGGGTTGTCAAGAACAACCTTCGTGTTAGAGGTATGAACAAAATTTGAATCTATTAGTAAACCCACCTATAGCACTAATACTTAGAATCCATTTTGCATATAATGTTGCTTCGTAGATCAAGCTTTGGGAATTCTTTCGGATTGTCAAGAACTAACATTGTTTATGCAATACAATTTGCACACAGTTGAGTTCTGACTTTTCTGACGTGAATATTTGTAAAGGAAGTTGCGGTATTGTGATTTACATTCTCGTATCATTGCACTCGATGATTTTGGACGTAAGAGAGGGCATATTTTTTTAGGAATTAATGCTATGGGGTTCGGCTATTTGAAGTTTTACGGTAATATCGCAATCAATATGAATTCTTATTTAATGTCAAATGATTTATACGGTTTTAATATTATTAATGACGCAACACAGGGGGTATAAACAATCTTTGTTGAAATAGGAACTTGGTATAAGCAAGGGGTGGGGAGTTTATGATAATACTTTGTGGATCAAAACTAAGTATATGATATCTTTTTCTTTTCGCGAAGTAATGACAGCGCTGAAGGGCAGTGTTGGATGAATACAAAGAATTAAAGCACAATTGAACCCCCCCCCCTCCCCCTTGGCCTTTAGGATGCCAATTAAAAAAAAAACCCTAATAAAATAAGTGCTTACAAGCATGAAAAGTATGCTTACAACCCTAAAAATTAACCAAAAAAGTGAATGTTTTGTACATGCAAATTGTATATTTCTATTAGCAAAAATATTCATTCAAGGAAAAAAAAAAAAAGAATAAATTTACAAATTTACAAGCAGCATTCCATAGGCAAAGAAGAGCGATTGAGAAATAAAAATGGATATAAATTTTCGGATTGGCGAGTGCTTTACGACGTATAAAGACCTGGAGGAGAAAATCAAAAGATTCGTGAGAAGTTCGTGGTCTCCTCTTTATATCAGGGAGTCAAGAAAGATCACATGTACTCGCCGAGCTCCCAATAAAGTCGTGAACGAGAGCCTTGTTTACGGCGATCTGCGGGTGAGTAAACTACACGTCAATGCACATGCACACAGAGTTTACATGCAGTCGGTTGAATTAGTGCTGTAAACTAAATCCATACACAGTCACTCAGACTGTGCTTGGTCTCATGTTTGCATAAAATTGCAAATGATTGGATGGGATTGGGATCGTTACATGGGCCGGGGGGGGGGGGGGGGGGGGGGGGGGGAGTTGCCAGAGGATATGCACTTGAGCTTAAGACTCTGATGCGTGGGTAGTTTGATGCCATGCCATCTAACTTTCTACCCAAGTCGGGCCAAGTAAACTTCTTTGACTTTGTCTTTGGTTGGCTTCCTCCACTCCAGTGTGGAGAACTGTCACAGTGTCAGCGACAGCGGGACAGGATTCCTTCAGGTGCATGAAGTTTACATGATGAAGTTTACATGATAGGAGACATCATTTACAGCGAGGCATTGATTTGTTTAGTATGCGTGTCAAGTAAGAAGTTGAGAGATAGATTGACAGATATTGAGTCACAAAGAGAGAAATGGGAGCAAGAGCTGAGGAGGGTTTTCAATTCAACTTCTGAATCTGCCTATCTGGAATCTAACATAAAATTTCTGCCCTAAATATCAAGAAACGTTAATGTTTCCAATCTGGAAAGAACATCTAACTTTTGCCCAGGTAGCAAAATGTTAAAGATAAAATTCCAAATGGAAAACTTTACTGTTTCTTGACTTTGGCAGAAATTTAGATTATTATTATTATTANACCTGTAACAGGTTACTAGAGGATGATCTTAAAGTTCGTGTAGGTTGGTATGTGTGGATTATATCATTATTGTAACTGGGGGATGTTCCATTAATGATATGGAACACCAAAAGAACAATCTTGAAAACTATACGTTCCTTCAAGGGCAACCAGTGGAGATCTTTTAAAATGGGAGTTGATGGCAAAATGTGTACCAAAAGATGCAATTAATTGCAAGATTAATTGCATCTCGTTTATGCTACAGACATGCAAATAGCATTCTTACTATAATGTAGCTCGCTTGGGGGGGGGGGGGTAATCAAGAAAAATTGAATACATCGCGAATTTGGTCTATTCTTTTGTGTTGCAAATAAACAAAACCTATGAATTATTTGTGATGACAACCAAATAATATGCGTCTGGCTCTGGATCATTACCAGTAAATGTGAAAATGAGCGTGTATATGCCCTATCATAACGATGTAGGTTAAACTTTATCATGCGCGTATCCAGTGGTGCGGGCAGAGGGGGCGTGCGGCCCCCTAAATTATTTTGAATAAAAAAGATAATAAATACAGTAAAGGGGCGCAAAATATTGTGATAATTTCTTTTCTTTCTTATTTCGTTTTGACTTGCTTTTCAGAAAATTGTTAAAGCACATTCCGCCTCTTTCAAGCGCAACCCTGGATCAGAGGCAGTGTGGGTAAGGCCAACAGAGAGACGCTGTTTACACTTCTTTTTTTTTTTTAATATGCCATATGACATAATCTAATTACGTAATACATCAGAGGACGAATAAAAGCTATAGAAATATCTTCTGAAGAGCACATCGACACGAATAACAGAGCAATAAAAAGCAGACGCATTACAAACAATTTGCAAATTGAACAATTGAATAAAAAATACATAGTTGGATTAAACGGCAAAATAGAGCCATATCAAGTACTGTAACAGCCACGAATTTGCGGCACATTAAAGTAAAAATCTAAACAGACATATTAATAGATATTTGCATAATCAAGTAGTAATCGAACGGAAAATGAGAATTCGATCTTCGGTGAAATACGTAAAGCAAATTTTAAAACATTGAGAAAATTGTTAGTAGTATGGACGAATCAATGGAGACAACAGTTTTTGTATCCAATTCTATTTACAAATATGGAAACAATATAGTACATTATGTACAACATACTCTCTATATAATGCAAAGTACATTTTGTGTGATTTCATTCAATTTCATTAAAATATGATAAAGAGACGGAGTATATGAAATACATCAACAATTTTCATCATGAAACGAGCTTTGGCTAAGTTGCTAAAAAATGTATATGAAAAAAATGGGTTTTTATAATGATATACGTGAAATGGAAATTAATTTGTAATGGAAGTAATCAATTCTCATCAACAAATAAAATAATCAATTTTTATCAACGCATTCATGAATATCACAAAAATCGTCATCAATTTCTGGCCTAGAGATATCGCCTCATGTCCATTTGGTGTATAAGACAGACACAGATTGTGTTCAGTCAAGCATGAACGATTGGACTATTATAGAGTATGGCGTATCTACAAACATGAATATCTTTTAATGATAGTTTGAAATGCAATTTTGACATACGTTTCAAAAGTGTGCAGTTTTTATTGATAAACTCTGCCATTTTCCAGCTTATTTGCAAATGATATTCCATCATTCAGAGTTGGCTGAATATTTTTTCCAACCAAATTTGCAACACATGTTTTCAAGTCTGTGGATATGCCCCCTCCTAACAGGATTTAAAAGAAAACTGCACCACAAACTGCATTTCAAGAGAATGACCATCCCCTCGTCAATTGCGGTTAGTAAGTGTGCATGTCATGGATGGATTTTCACCTGCCTCCGAAGTAATGTTCAAGAAATCCAATTCTGAATTCCAGACGGAGTCTTCAGCAATGTTGGCATCTGCCTCAAAGAAACAGGAATATGTCACATATCAGTCTCTGTTGATCATAAGACACCATAGAATGACTATTCCTGCAAACTTGCACATGGGATATCAGCCAGTGTGATTGGCCAGTAGGAAGAATGTCCAGCTGTACTTGTCTGTTTAGTTAACGGGGATTTTCTCGATCCCCTTGACGAGGGGACACGAACAATCTCAGGATGAGCCCTTGCAGAAGGTCTCCCTTCCGTTGCTCGTCAGTAGATCTTCATGGAAACAACTAGACGACCCTAACATGCTACGAGAAGTTAGATTGGAATATCCCCAGGCATGCATCCATGGAATCAATCAAGATCACAGTGGCTCACTGACAATGAGGTACATGGTTCGTTCAGGTTGCAAATTTCACTGGTGATACACGGATAAGGATATGGCAACGTCTATTCTTATCGGGATATCCTGGACAGTTGGTTCCCAAATGTCAGCAAAGTGCTTGCTGGCACGTTTTATTTGCAAATCAGCACCTGGGCCACGTAACAAAGATTTGCGATTAATCGCTATTTGATTTTGCGATCAATTGCAAACTTTAGTACATGATTTGCCATAGACTTGCGATTGATATTAATCGCTATCAGATTCGCAATTAATCGCAAACCTTTATGTTACGGAGCCCTGGACAGTGTTTCACCAAGATAAGAAATACTCTACAAAAACCTTTAAGAATGATTGGTATCATTTCTTGTGCTGAATACTCGTATACAATCATCAATCATTAGGCACAAGAATGGACACCAGTCGTTCGATAAGGAATTTGTGAACTACTTTAAGAACGACCGGTATCAGTTCTGAATACACGGAATTATGAATCATTCCGCACAAGAATGGATGCCAGTTATTCTTAAGGTCGTTCTTAAAGTATTTCATAACTTGGTGAAACACAGTTAAAGTTAACGAATGATAAACCCTTTGCTTGTGGCTAACTGAGTGAATATGGGCAACTGAGTCCAGGGAATGGTCGCCAGTCGTGATGTGTATCTCTACAAACAGCTTTATGAAACAAGTACCTGGGCGGTGTTTCGCCAAGTTACAAAAGACTCAAGGAACGACTTGAAGATAGACTGGGATCAGTTCTTGTGCTGAATACGTGTAACATCCCGAAAAATTTCGCACAAAAACGGACATAATTCTTTCTTAAAGCCGTTCTTTAAGTCTTTCTTATCTTGGTGAAACACCGCCTGTGATTTCTTGAAAATCTCAACAGAGCGAATTCCCAGATACCAGGGATGTGCACCTCCCTGGTGGTACAAATCGCAAGCAGGAGACACCAGACTCCGCTTTTCTCCCATTATGAATTTGACAACCTATAGTTCCTGGCAGGCATAGGTGATTTTGACCGGGTCTTAAACGGCAGGACAAATATTCCAAAGACTCAACCTATATGGTAACACCTCCAATGCTCACATAAAGATTTGTAAGATTGAGTATATGAACACCATGCATGTTATAAAACTTAAATGTGCTTTGGTCCTTCCCAGGCTATCAAATTCTTAATGAGAATATTACATGGGGTATCACGAAATGAGCGCGAGGAAGTAACGCCATAGAACAAACGAAAAATAATCAACAGTTTGGTAACAAAGAAATTAGGGATATTTTTACACCATGAAGCTATTCAAGATCATGAAGAATGACCCGAACTAAAATCAAGAAATATTCGGGACAAGAAGAATGTGATAAGCGCTCATCCCATCTTCTACCGTCTACGTCATGGACAATTTCATTGAATATGAATCTTGCCAAAAGGCAAGTTGGTGAAATATCACAGATCGGGAAAGTGACATATGGCAAACCCCAGGAACTATAGCCCTACCAGAGAAGAAACAATACTATTGCATGAAATCCAACCAGTACACAAGTCCAAACAAATGCTCAAGCGATACGGGTATAAACATGAAAAAACAATCAGTCACATAACCCGATCTAACACAACAAGCCATAAGTCACATGACCCGATCTGTAACATTTATAATTTTTATTCAAAAAGAGTGAAACAAGCGCTTATTTCACTCTTCTTGGAAGTAAGTTTTAATCGACAATGGGTGTAACAAGTTCCAGAACAATAAGCGTGAAATAAGCGCTTATCTCACTCTCATCATCATGGTACTTATCAAGCACTCAACATAAAAAAAATACAATTTTTAGAGGCCCCTAGTCGTCTGCTAAGGCATTTAGAGGATATTCATCCATTATTACGCAACCATCGATTCTTCCTTTTGTGTGGCATAACTTCCTAGCGCTCATAACCACAATATAGGCAATCTTTAAACTATCAATTTTATCAATATCATTATCGTGTTGGAATTATATATAACATTATTTAATGAACCTTCTACCCCTATCATTCATTATTCCAATGATGCAGTTCCGAACAATTTAGTGCACCCTGGTTTAAAATATTTATTGTCAGATGCGTTAGTGTATGGACCATTGATTGGAATAAGTAATATGTTATTAACATTGTTTTCGTGATCCGTACATTACAAGCTCCGATTTATAATGAAATAAAATCGAATATTTTGTTCCGCAATTCAATGATTTTTAATTAATGAGGATAAATTCGTATTCTAGAACATTTACTCTTTGAATTGAAAAAAAATGCCTGTTTTTTTTTAATTTTTTTTTTTTTGCCTTGTCCTTTTACCAAATTGACAAAAACAAAAACCATACGATTCTTCAAAAAGTGATTACGAATGCAATCTAAAAAATAAGGTCAATTAGATCATTTGTTTGATGTACAAATAGCCTGATGATTAATGTGAATGAACTGGTAAAGAAAATTATTTTCATTAAAAAATAGTCGATACTCAATCTTAAAAATTTTAGAAATAAAACGAAAATTGTAAAGTTAATCGAAGAATGGAAATTGTTTATATTTCTAAGAGTGATTGTTTGAAAAACGTATATATATAGCAATATGATTTGAATCATCGTTATTGATGATGCATAAAGATAAAAGTCTTCTAATTTTTGATCTTCAGGCTGTTACCTGATGTATTCATTTGACAGAATTGATCATGTCGTTGATGACTTAAACAAAGACACCGAATGCGGCTTAAATTCAATTGCAAGAAAAGCAGATGGAGATAAAAAGGAACAGTGCATATCCTGCTTGCCCTCTGTACAAGGGAATTCTCTTGGCGCGAATTTTCAAGAACTTGGGTAGTCGTTCATTTGCGGGTTTAAATTGTGCTAACATTTACCTTGCTAACATTTAGATACCAACGGCTCTCCAGGATATCTCAAAAGAGAAGACGTTGCCATCTTATCCCAGTGTATGTACCAGTGGAATTTGCAATCTGAACGAACCATGCAACTCACTGTCAGTGAGCCACTGTGATCTTGATTAATTCCATGGATGCATGCTTGGTGTTGTTCCGATCTAACTACTCGTAGCATGTTAGTGTCGTCTAGTTGTTCCCATGAAGATCTACTGACTAGTAACGGAGGGGGGACATTCTGCAAGGGTTCACTCTGCGATTGTTCGTGTCCTCTCGTCAAGGGGATCGAGAATGTCCCCGTTGACTAAACAGACATACACAACTGGACATTCTTCCTACTGGCCAATCACACTTGCCAACATCCCATGTCTAAGTTCACAGGAACAGTCATTATATGGTGTCTTCTCCATGATCAACAGAGACTGCCTTGTGACATATTCCTGTTTCTTTGAGACAGATGCCAACATTGCTGAAGACTCCGTCTGGAATTAAGAATTTGCTTTCTTAAACATCACTTCGGATGCAGGTGGAAATCCATCAATGACATGCAAACTTACTAACCGCACTCGATGGGGGATCAAAGATACACTACTCAAAAAAAGTTAAGGAACACTTTTTAAAACGTACATAAAGATTTTATACAAGGTGTTTTATTTCTGGAAATACCTCAGTACAACTGTCCTAAATGTCCTTAAACACGCTGTAATCAATTTCACGCATGGGTGGTTT
>BQKZ01001833.1:37905-48597 GCA_036244855.1 Temnopleurus reevesii | reverse complement strand
GGGGGGGGAGTTGCCAGAGGATAGGTGCTTGAGCTTAATTATCTAATGCATGGGTAGATTGGGTGACTTCTAATTATAAGGTGTTGAACACTGCCACTGGTGTGTTGGTGCAACAACACTCAACACCAAACTTGATGTTGAAGACTGTCGAGTGTCGGTGTTGGGGTTCTGACGTATTTCCGGTCGTTCGTGTTGATTGCTGGTGTTGATTGTCGTCTGCTGAACCGAGGATCGCGGTCGGTGTTGACCATTTACGTGCAATTTCCCCATTCTTCAACACCAACGGCCTAAGTAGGCCTACTCACTAGCGGGCTAGAATTGGGAAAATTGTGACTTCACGTTCGGTGTTGGTGTTGGTGTTGAAATCATGTATTTGTTTTTGACTCGCAGAACCTACTTAGCAGATTTGCTACGACAACTTGTGACATGTCAGTGGTTAATTCAACTTCACAGCGAAATTTGCATATAAAAACTAAAACCACATACTTTATTTTGGAAGGCAATATTTTTCCTTCTGGATTTTAAAAAAGATTACAAAATTTGTATGACTTAAAATAGATTAATTTGAGAATTTTGGACCGAAAATTATTTTATCGTCGAGCTTTTCGCGAGGCTTTGTGCGAGCGCGCGTGATGTCACATGACACTGCGGCTGGTGTTGAGCGATCGATACGGCGATCGTATCGCTTCTGTAAACCGACCACCGGTGTTGGAGCTCGGTTTACGGGCCGATCTGCTCGCTCAACACCAACACCAACACCGCACACCTTACTTGAAGTCACCCATTGATGCCATGCCATATAACTTTCGACCTAAATAATAAACATACGCAATTTCAATCTCTGAATCTGGAATCTAACATTACATTTGTGCCCTAATCAACAAACAGTAACGATTCCGATCTGGAAAGAAAATCTAACTTTTGCCCAGGTAGCAAAATGTTAAAGATAAAATTCCAAATGGAAAACTTTACTGTTTCTTGACTTTGGCAGAAATTTAGATTATTATTATTATTGTTATTTATTCAGCAAATTCAAAACAAAACAATTACAGTATAGGTAAAGGATACAAGGATAAAATAACTAGGTAAATGAATAATTAAATAGAACTGTAGATTACCCTGAAATTGAGTTGGTTTATTTGATTTTCAATGGAATTATACGAAAGCCAAGGAAATGACACTTGATTCTTTGTTAAATATCCAACAGATATTTGAATAAAGAATTAATTAAATATCCATTAGAACTACACAAAAGAGTTTTTGTTTAGAAGCATTTTAATGTACAAAAGTACAAAAAAAGTTTTTCTCAGTTTCTAAAACTGCTCATCATATGTGAAAAGCAAAATTATGCCCTGAATGATTATGATGGTTTCAAAATATTTTTTTCTCTATCCTATATCCTATCTTTCAGTATTGCTGCATTCATGGAGGGCGGTCAGGAGATGCACAGAACCGCAAAAGGTGAGTTTATATAATGGTATTTAGAAACAGAACAGATTAAAAAAAGAGATAAATAAAATATAAGAAGAACCACAAAGAGAAAGAAAGAACAATATAATAACAGGCCATAGATTTTAATGGGCAGGCTATTATGAACAAAGTATATAGGGGAATTACCCTGTGTTGTCAGTGGATGGTGAAAAGTACAATGATCAAACTGGAAACTTGAGCAGAATCAGATGATCCATTCAAAAGTTATAGAGCTTTTTTTTATATACTCTGCTAATTGACTACTTTAGTTGGCATCCTACAGACACAAAATGGCTGCCAACATGGAGAACTCTCCATTGATCTTGTACACAGAATTTCACTTTTATTTCCTTTATATAGAAAAGTAGACAAAAATTTACTTTTTTGTTCAATTTTGATATGGAAATGTTGATTGGGGATATGAATTAATGCATCTTTTTGATTCTTTGTCTCCCTTATTTGAAAGTAGTAGTAGGAACCCTGGGATAACAAATTGACTAATTCTTCTTATTTCCAGCACGCACCAAATGGCATGTCCATTCATGATGACATTGAGAGCGGATGCAGATGGACGTTACCTCAGAGTTACCAAGGCGATATTAGAGCACAACCATCCAGTGTCAAAGGTCAGTGTTCTTATCACATGTATCCCAGTTATTTAAGCAGAATTGCCAACCAATCCAGAATCAGTACTTCTGTTTCTCTCTCCTCTGTCAAAAATACCAGAGGAAAGACATCCTTGAAACATGTAGACACAAATAATAGGATGTTATCAGTGCACCAACTCTCTTGTCAGACTGGAATGCCTGGTGAGACAGCAGACATCACTGTGAGCTGAACTGACAAAGAAACTGGACAAAGTAATCAACTTATATTCAAGCATTAATCTACATGGATACAAAATTTATTCCCATCATTCCTATTCTGAGGAAAAATGGTGAAAAAGAGTGGCACCTGGGGCTTTCTTTTGTGATAATGAAGAATTTGTGAATGCTAGAATAAAGTTGTTTACTTTGTCCCTTCTGCTCAATATGAATATGAATGGGGTGTATTTTCATAATTATGTTTTTCATTTGTTTATACATGTAGTTGGCATTTCAATATTTTTATTTTTATTTTGATCTGAGGCATATTTTGGAATGATTTGCATATCAGAAATAGGATGAATAAACATTGGGAACAGGGACAAAAATGAATTTTTGAAATAATTTACAACCATTCTGTCCCTATCACTTTTTATCATTGCCTTTTGTTCTGCAGGAAATATATGACCAGTTACCAAGACGATTTCGCATAAGATTTGATCCGGATGCCCAACCCTCGCCTACACCATCCTTGAGACATAAGGTTTGTAAAATTGTATCTTACCCTGATTATTGCTACTGGAATGCTTTCACGAGCCTAAATTCTTGGATAGCATTCATGTGGTCCACCATAAAGGCTTAATTGAAAGTTTTTTTTCAAGCAAAGTGAGCCCAACATAACCTATACTAATTTGTGAACTACTAAGATAATCTTAGTAATAGATATTCACAATAGGTATGCTGCAGTTTCTGTGCAAACATTTTCTTCAAACTATTCTCCATCATTTGTCATTATCACTATTACCACAACTGCTACCACCACCACACCACCACCTTCACCATCATCATCGTCATCATCATCATCATCGTCTTCATCATCATCATTGTCATCATCATCATCATCATCATCATCATTGTCTTCATCATCATCATCATCATCACCACCATCACCATCATCATAATCTTCATCATCATTATCATGACCATCATCATCATCATCAACAAATAAATAAATAAATCATCAATTGCCATCTTCGCCATCGCCACCTCCACGTCCTCTTGAGTCTTCCTCCTCCTTCTCCTTCTCCTTCTCCTCCTTCGTTTTCTCCTCCTCCTTCTCCTCCTCTTTTACCTCATCAGACATCTCCAAGAATGAATCTTCTTCTTCTACTTGTTAAGATATTTTCCATTGTTTTCTCATCAGACGAAGAAGAACTTGAAGAAAATCGGGAGGCATCCTTACTACATGAAACGAGAAGAGGTTATCAAAGCAGAACAGCTCTTGAAACCCAAGGCAGAAAAGAAAGACATTGAAGATGATCATTGCTTACTCCAGTCACCCTTATGTAAGTCTCTTCAGATGCGACGATAAAAGTTGTTCGACTTAGGGCACTTAAAGGCAATGGCTAACATTGTCGAGAAACAAAATGAAATTTAAGCTGATTTTACAAGTGCAATGCTCATTATTCTGAACATTTAACCAAAACAAGAATCATCTTAAAGACTTGGTAAGGAAAATCTGGTGTTGATTGAAAGCAGAAAAATCAAACGAACAGATGAAAAAAGTTCGAAGGAAATCGCACAACAAATTAGAAAGTTATGAGCATTTCAATTATATAACCCAATAGTTGTAATTGGTCAAATTGGCAACGTTGGGTCACGTGATTATGGCATATATCATGCACTTCTCTGCAAGTAGTTTATTATTCTTATTGTTTTAAAGGTAGAATTCTTCTTTTGCAGTCTAAAATTTTACTTTCCAAGATTGTTGTGTTATGTTGAAGAGTACTAAATGTTAGAACTTATCACCTAAAATTTGACTTTCCAAGATTGTTGTGTTATGTTGAAGAGTACTAAATTTTAGAACTTATCACCACTCAATTAAGCACAAAGATTGGTCATGATAGGCGCATTTACAGTTATTCCAATAATAATTCTTCTATTCGGGCCTCGAATTAATGGACCGTGTGTTCAAAATTCAAAACAGCTATTAACCCCTCCTTGACCAATAGTGCAAGAGTCTCTCAGTGCGTATTCGGCATGATGTGGCAGTGTATTGAAGTGCGCACTGTATGTGCTCTTACAATGTTTTGTGTGTGTGTGTGGTACCGTAATACACTAGGAGTATCGCGATACCTTTGGTGTCAAGATGAATTATGATAGAATAGATTTTTATTTGAATTAAATATTCTGGACTACATTCGACCAAAATACTTCATAGAGGTTATTATTTTGGCATATCTGAGGTACACAAGAAGTTGTAAGCATAACCGTAATGTGTGCAAATGTAGTTTTCTACCTTTAAAACCCTCATTTTCAACCCGGTAACGCAAAAAGGGGGGGGGGGGTGTCGATATATACATGGGTACAGATACATTTATTGATTCAACATTTTGAATATTTTCAAGAAATAAGTTTGGGGAATTAAAACGGATTTTTAAAAATAATAATTTATAATAAATTTACACATAGGAAGTGCATGATCCACGTCATAGCAGGTGCCCAAAAGTCACATGTTACGTTCTACTGCATACAGTAATTTATGAATTATCACTGTTCAGACATATCATTGAAATATTCATAACTTTCTTATTTCTTGTCGGATTTACTTCAATTCTTTTTTAATCTATTCGTGTGATTTTTCTGCTTTTAATCAAAGTAAGAGTTTTCTAGCCTATAACAAACCTTTGAGTTTATTTGTTCATTGGCTCAGTATATTTCAAGATAAAAATGATTGAACAGTTATGATCCATTAGCGACCAGCCAGGCGCTGATGAATTACAGCAATGCACCAGTAGCTAACAAATGCCTGCTTAGAGCGATGACGACTACAGCGCGACCGCGCTGCTGGCCCATAGCCACATGCTTTTGTGCCCTGATCTAATTTTACTCTTTTTCCTTAGGTAAATGTTTATTTTATTCTGTCTTACTTTCAGATATTATTATTTTCTCAGCATACATTTAAACCATTTTCTAGATGATTTTGCAAAATGCTTCTACTCATGAAAATTTCATGTGTCCTGTTCAATCTACAGCTGACTCCATTGACATGGGCGACCAAGGGCTACCAACCCATGTCTTGCCCAACAATGTCCTGCCCAGCAACTTGTTGCCCAACCTTGTGCAGCCCAACAACCTACAACCCAGCAGCTTGCAACCCAACAACATGCAAGCAACCAACATGCAGCTGAGCCAACTGCAACTGAACCATGCGCAGCCCGATCACTTACAACTGAGCCAAATGCAGGCCAACCACACCTTGCAACCCAACCACACGCAACCTGACCCCTTGCAGCTGAACCACATCCCGATCAACAACAACACCCTGTCACCTAGCAACCTACAACACAACCACCTGCAACCCAACCATGTTATGGAAACCATCTCCGAGGCACCTCGTCTGCAACCCCCCACGTCATCGTCAACAGACTGCCACAACTCCTGGGGCGACGACCTCGATGGTATGCTTCCCCCAAAGAAGCGACGGACTAGTATCACGAACGAGGACTTGCACGACACCCTGCTCTCCCAAGCGCAGAGGCATGTCGAGCGAGAGAAAGACTCTGATGAGGTCCGAGGGGCGTTGCTCTCGTACCTCCGGAGGCATAATGAGCAGGATGAGGAGGATAGGTTTTTCTTGAGCATGGCAGCTATCTGTAAGGCGTTGCCACCGGACGTCCGAGCCACCCTCAAGTTTCGCATTCATCACTTGATATTCGATGCACAGATGGATAATCTCTCCCAGACTGCCACATAACGAGACTCGGAAGGATATCAACAATATACCTTTAGCAGAGCTACCAACCTTCTGAAGTATTTATCAATTTAGAAATTAGAGTTTGAATAGCCAAACTGCTAAACCAATTGTTTCTTATGGGATGAATTATAATAAGTTGCATTTTCACAAACTCATGGGCCCGTATTCCGATAGCGAGGTTTAAGTTAACCCTGGTCTAAATCTGTGGTTTAAGTATGGAGAGCCAAAAGAGGCTTGAATATATAATAGTTGATGTTTAATTTACCAGCACATTTGGCACTCATATTATTGAAAACTGTCTTGGAATAAAAACTTCCATAATTTTCTACATTATTGGAGTGTGGGAAAAGAGAGCAGTTAACATATGAATTATTCATTGTAAATAAAATTTTGGCACTTTTGGCTACCCATACTTAAACCACAGATTTAGACCAGGGTTAACTTAAACCTCGCTATCGGAATACGGGCCATGGACCTGTATTCCAAAAGCCAGGTCAAACTTAGTTCGGGACTAAGCCATTGTTATTTAGACTGGGGCTATTCAAAAGTTAAACCAATGGTCTCTGTGATAATGACGTAGACCTTGGTTAAGTTAAACCTCGCTATGGGAATACGGGCCATTTACTTGAATTTACAAAATAATACATCTCATCATTAATTCATGTGGTTGGAAGCTCTGTTTTTGTTGCCAATAATGAAAATGCAATGTCCAGTTAAAATGCTGCATTGCAATGTGATTTTTGCCCATTTTCCTTTTGTCCTATCTGGTAAGAAGCTCTCATTATGTCAAGGCCTTGTTTCTTAGGACTAATAATGGCACTACGTTTTGAAACTTATGTACAACTCAATTTTTTTCGTTTTTCCTTTGTCCTTTCTCCTGCTGTATACATTATTCACTACAGGCTTGGTGAAGCACCAGTTTAGTGTAAAATGGGATTTACAAAACTGCAATATTCCAGTTTCATAAGATATAGAGACTGAATGAATTATACTTTTGACTAATTAATGACTTGGGGTAGACAAGTCTCATTTTTTACTGCAATGACATTGGTTTTAGTTTCAAATGGAATCTAGCAAATATGCAGCTGTTTATAAAATATTTATTCTAAAGTTATTTTGAAATGTGTCATTCATACTTTGAGAATCACTTTCAAAGTGAGTATTATGTTAAATTTAATAGCGTGTTACGTGTACGCCCAGCCAGAGAAATGAATTCTTGATACTTTTATTTTTCCCATGGTTCTAGAAATGTATGCCGTTTAGTTTAGATTCATTAAAATGTGCATTATTTGTTGGTAGTGGTATGTGTATACATTGTGTAGTGTTTGTAAGTTGTACATGTACCATCTGTCCAATATGTTTATTTCAATGATATGTCCTTCCTTGGTTTCTTCCTAAATTGAATATCCATAAGTCTCTTTTACTTTCCCCCTCTCTTTTTACTGTAGGCCTAAAAGTTGACATTTTCAATGTGGTTATATTTTTGTGAATTTCGACGTCTTGGTTTGAAGAAAAATTTCGACTTTGTATGATGTAGATTTATATGTGAACAGACACACTAAAAAATGTGAAAATAACAACACGTCAATTGATGGCTCGAAGTGGTCCAAAATCACAAGAATATCTGTATGCTAAAATATTGGCTTATACATTATTCTTCTCTCTCTCTCTCTCTCTCTCTCTCCTCTCTCTCTCTCTCTCTCTCCCTCTCTCTCTCCCCTTTGTTACTCTCTTGCCCATCTTCTCTTTTGCTGCCATGTCTTTATCTTCATTTTTTTTTCATTTTGATTCTTTTGAAGATACATGCATCTTGCTCAAATGATAATGTGCAAATCGTCTGTGTTTTCGCAAAGTGAGAGGAGTTGAAGGGTATTGTTGCATGAAGACAAATAAATTCCAATAGCAAGATCTCAAATTTTATCCTATTGGAATGCTTGTTAAATAGAACACTTTCCAATGATGTTGTATCAATTGTGAGAGTTTCTTGCAACATTACCCTTTTTCTTCCATCACTTTATGAAAATATAGGAGAAATTATTTAATCATTACAAGCAAATATAATGGCATCTGTATCTTTGTTTACTCTTGTTTTTATGTAAATGATCAATTATTTCATTATATCTTGCAAAACAATCAATTTCTTAACACTGCCAAGCTTTTTATATGTAATATTTAGATTTTTCAGCAATAGATGTATTTTTTTCTATTCCTTTCTAAGACAAGGAAAAGTCTTAGAAATGTTAATACAGATACATTGTAGACATTGTAGTCAATGTAAAGTGACTTATTGTTCTTACAGAGATTTTCTTCAAAATTTCATGATTGCTTGAAAATTTCAAAATTGAAAGTAACTTTTTAAACCATTGTCATCTTCTATATACTTTATAAACCATAAAGCACTTTTATGCTTCCATATCAATTGTCATTACTGCTCATTTATAAGGTTGTCACTTTGCTTATTAATGCCAGAGTGACACACAGAAATTTACACAGGGAATAATTCTCCTGGCATTACGCCGCATTTTGCTATGCATTTTGGCAGGATTTCTGCACAAAAGATGTTGTTTAGCAACTTTTTCACATACAAGTATACAGGAAAATGCTGAAAATGGTTCCTTAATGTCTAAAACTGCTGATCAAATATGAAAAGTAAAATTATTCCCTGTCAATTACATCATGCTTTTGTCTCACACTTGAATATTTATTTTACAATCTTACTAGAGCAGTATCTAACCCAGATATCATTATTTTTATATCTTGCCCTTTCTTTAAATCATGTCTGATGCTGGCTAAATGCTAGCTGTGATTAAGTGTATTGTAAATACAATTTGTTTTTGTTATACATATACATGTACATTATGTAGAATGTCTTTTTTAAAAAAGATCTAATTTTGGATAAATTGAACCGAAAGTGGAAGAAGTATTTATGTCACATAAGCCCTGTAATATGCACCTGAGCGTACATACATTACAACTCGAGAAGCTATATAGCGGTATTTTTAGCTCCTGAAGTGCTTAATATGCAATAAGGTATCTGAGGCCAAATATGATAATGTTCTAGTGAGTAATACAGTGAAACCTCTTCATAACGAGGTCCTTGGGACGATGAAAATTACCTTGTTATATCAGGTTCTTCACTATATCAGGGTAAAAAAACACAGAACTATAAAGCGCTGGAACCAATGAAATCGCCTTTTTATAACAGGTACATCGCTATATCTGACCTCTTTATAATGAGGTTCCACGGTATTTATTAAGCCAACTCCGGGAAATAATCCATGATATTCAAAACTCTTATCGTTTTTAAAGAAATTGTGTTGATAAACCTGAACGTTTCTCATGATAAATTTTGAGATGAATTGTACAAATACTAGCTCACATGATTTTAGCATTGAGGATGTGCACACAAAGAATACACATGCATGAAAAAAACATCTCATGCCGGGTTTAAGTTAGATTTCAGTTCCATGCATGGATCGTGAATGAACCTATTTCCTTCTAATAGGTATTTGGGATTAGTTTTATGCACCTTAGCAATATAAAATGTACAAATTATACTTTTTGACCTCAAATACCTTTTAATTGCACTTACAATGGTAATTTAGCAAACTGGAAGCAAGAAAAAAAGAACTTATTTTTGTGCAGTCACTGTACAAGCCCTTCAGGAATTAGAAAACAGGACTTTATTTTCATACCAGTATTCTCTTTACACATGCATAGCTGCCAATCTTAAGTCTTTACTTTATTTTATTTTGGTTTCAAAGGGAGTGCTTCATTATGTAGACACCAGTAATTAGTTGGAACATTGTGGTGTCATCTATAATACTATTGTTCAGATTATCTTCCTGTCCCCTTCGAGCCAATGACATTACTGTATGGGATACAGGTATATTAGATTTTATTATTCTTACATTCTGAATTGGTCACTGATATCTATTCATCTCCATACCCCCTTGTCACGTGTAAGAGAATCGAAATATGGAATTGAATTCATAAAGTTTGGCACCTTTGGGCATGATATCACCCCATGTTTTCAATGGAATTCACTTCTTCTTCCTATGAGTGTTTTAAATACCCTCATCACAATCATGGTTCAGAAATATGTTTTATTGATATTTTGAATTCTGTTGTATCATTGCCATCAATGGGGATATTGTAATTTGTTTTATTTGTTTAGGGTTACGATAACCTAAATGATGCATTTTTAGTAAATTGTCATATGTTTCTTTCAGATGGAAAGAATTTGTCTTGACAAAATAAATAAACCTAATATATACCTTAATTCCCAGTGTTGTTTTTCATTTGTGGAGTTTGACTATATGGTGTGTCAGAAACTATTACTACGGGTCTAACAATTACAGAGCTTACAGCTTCATTAAAAGTGAAGGGGAGGGGATGAATATCCCAAAGTCGATTAATAAACAACAAAGCACCATAATGTTAAATGTTTTATATTATTATATTTTCTTTAATTTTCAGGAAGCAATGCAAGGGCTGACAGAATTCATGAGACATTCCATGATTTGGGTATTGTTTTAGCTGTGAAGGTGGTACAGTACATATATATTACAAAGTACACTTCAAAATAAACAATCACAGCAGGTGCATGTACCCCGTTGAATGGATATTATAATATCGAGGGTTTTTTTGGGGGGGGGGGGG
>BQKZ01001833.1:17144-37719 GCA_036244855.1 Temnopleurus reevesii | reverse complement strand
TCCATGTATGACATCACAGATTATGCTAATTAGCTATACGCATGCCAATTCAAGGATGCTCAGCATAGGTGGAAATAATAACTTTGAAAATGTATAACTTTTGAATGGACTATCCGATTTTGCTCAAATTTTCACAGTTTGTTCATCTGATTTTTCTTCATTTACTGACAGTACATTATTGTCTGGGTGTAATTTCCCTTTAAGCATGTGATTGACAATCCAGGGTCGATCCCTCACAAAAGTCATGTATTGAAGTAGTTTCAGTCACAAACATTCTTTTTAGTGGTATTGCTCAAAAAGAGTTATTGCAAATAGTGAATAAACACAGTGGCCAATAAGAAAAAAAAATCGTCTCTGAGGTTACAATTGACGCTTTCCATATCCACATGAATAGACTATCATTCAGACATGGATGGTGCAGAATCTTAGGAAAATGTTACTATTTAGCGTCTGTGTTAGCAGACTATATTACAGCACTTGGGATTTTTCGACAATCAGCTGTTAAATAGTCTGTCTGTGCATGCTAAATTTTATAAAGGACTGAATTTTTAAGAAGAAGAACCAATGATGAGATTATGTTTTTATATTCTTATTGAAAATTACTGATTATTAAAAACATATTTGATTTCTCAAATTCACTTTGTTTTCTCCATTTTAGGCTAGTTTATCCTCTACTTCTTGTAATAAATGTAAAGAAGTTTATTATACCAAACTAGCAAGCAGGCATGCTCACAATGCATGATCAAAATTGCCGGAGCACGCAGCTGATGCAAGAAATCTACACTATTATGGCACCGATCTAGCTGCTGTTGTGCTCATTATTATTCATGAACTTGGATCGCACGTGCGATTTGCAGCAATTGCATTGACCTTTGTCGAGAAATATTATCGTAATGCATAACTAGTAAAGAACAAGACGAAATAAAAAAGTATAAACAAGCTAACCGAAAAAATTAAACAATAGATGTCAAGCCATAACCAACAATACACATTCTCAAATCAATTTCGTATTAAAGATGATGATAATAATAATATATAAAGCTCATTTATCTATAGTAATATCATTACCCTTCCATATTACCCAGCCATAGCAATAGCTAACAAGTGAGTGCTTTTACATTGGAAGGAATAAATTCCTACCGGTACCCATTTACATCACCTGGGTTAAGTGCAGCACAGTGTGGATGAATCTCTTGCTGAAGGAAATTAGGGTCATGGATGAGATTCGAACCACCGGCCATTTAGTTGAGAGGCGGGAGTACGTCGGAACCAGTTATATATGTTCTGCCCCCCCCCCCCCCCCCCCCCCCCCGCCCCCCCCCCCCCCNTGTCTAGTCGAATGTTCCAATGAACATTTGGGCATCTTGACAGCCTTGAAAGATATTCGTTGTCAGTTGGTTTTCTGTAATCTCAGGGGATAATTTAACTTTTCACATTTGATTAGCAGTTTTAGGAGGTGTTGTTCAAAAGTTGCAATTGATTGCAAGTTGCAGTTGATCGGAACGCGCCAATCAAAATCATTGTTTCATGCGCGTCTTGTTAGATGCGCATACCGCGTGCGAATGAAAATGCTTGTTACAATGTTGCAAAGTTGCAGTTGATTTGCCGTCGATTTTGAGCAACACCCCATTAGACACTGGGGGAAACTTTGTCAACACTTTACTGTACAATTCTATTTGGAAAAGTTGCTACACAATTATTTTTCTGTATTTTTCTTTATTTTTAATCATGCCAGTTTAATTATTCGCAAATCCTTTTGTCTCCATTTTTCTTATTATAGAATATTCCAAGTTGGATAGACAGGAGTCTTGCTATAAACCGTGTGTCATACAGCATCATCGGGATGTCCTAGTAGTTTTTTCTTTGAAACCCTACGAAACTCCCTGGAACTACATCTACTAGTATTCTGGCTAAACTTTGAATTGTGGACTCTGAACATTTTCAATGTTTGTTGTTACATCAGACAACATTCTCCTGTATCCATGGATTTCTCCATGCTGTGACAATGGCTCTCATCCTTTCGCTGCTTCAGCTGAAGAGGAACAACGTTAGCAGATTCATCATTGTCGGGAGCGAGCGAAAAAGACATAGGGAGATGAAACTGGCAGATATATGAGGAGAGTTGCAATATTTTCTTCGACTTTGGGAAAGATTTGAAGGAACAACAAACAAAATAGAGGATAATTCAAATATTAGCAGAAAGAACCTTTACTTGCCAACATAATTGTGTGTGAACAGATATAATGCCAACTGATTGGAAACCATTTGTCTATGGAGGGACAGCTTCGGTTGTGGCAGAATGTGGTAAGTACAAAATTTAACAAGCTCAGGACAGCTACAAAATTTTTTAAAATCACTATTCCAAATTGGCAACACTCAAATTTTCAATCTCTTTTCAGATCTTTCCAATTCAATATACACCGCCACTGCAGGGTGCTACTGGAATTCTTTTCACCAGTTGCTCTGTTGGATTGCCCTGTTGGGCAACCAGGAATTTAAATCACTTGCCCGAACAAATATTTCTCTTGCCAAAAAATGATGGCCAATGCCAATATGCATAGAGAGGAAAACTTTTATAATACTGTTACCTGCCCTATCAGGCATGTGACAATTTCATTTACTTGCCCAACAACTATTTTTTTTTTTGCCCCGGGCATGTGGGCAAGTGGGTTTGTATTGCCCTGCACTGGGAAAAATGTGTTAGAAATTTAGAAGTTGCTAATTTGGATAGAAAACAGTAATTTTCAAATGTTTGTGCACTGTGTTACCAATTTAAAGTTGTTGATGACAAGTTTAGTGATTTTTTTTCATCTCGAGAAACTGTTGACACAATAGTGACCATATTCATTTTTATCTTTCTGCTCATCTGGTTTATTTTTGGAAGTTCCGTATCAAGAGATTATAGAACCAAACACAAAATGTGTTCAATGAAGAGTTGAACCAAAACGGAAAATTTGATCAATAAAGAGTTATTGAACCAAAACACAAAATGAGTCCAATGACCCTGAAAGTGAACACGAACATGTGTGAGTACACATACCTGTCAACATAGTAGTAAAGTTTTTAATCAGGACAGCTTTAATGCTTATGCAAAGCTTTTCCTGACACCCTTGATTGTAGAAGAAAGATGCGGTGTATTTGGTGGTTTATGATACTGTGAAAGCAATTTGATATTTAATTTAGGTGTACCTGGGGACCACAAATTATTATGCGGAAAAAGCAGATGGTTGAGCTTATAGTTCTGAATGCATCCATGAGAAAATAAAGCGGGAAAATTTTCTATTTTATTAATTATTTATTAATTTATTTATTATTAAATTGATTTTGAATCTTACATAATTTCAAACAGTGTTAAATCTTTTTTTATTTAATTGTTTCCTTTGTTGTTGGATAGTTACACTGTTCAGTATCCATCAAAATAGAATGTTCAATATTAACCACTTTGTCTGTTCCAGAAAATCTTGCTTACAATGATTAAAATCATAAAAACAGATAAGAAACTTTGAAGCAAATCGTAAATTAAGAAAGAAATATGTCACTCAACAGTGATTTTTCATGCACATTGAAAATTTTTGATCACACATTAGGACATATTGCATGCTTTTCTTGACTTTGTTTTTAATTTTGTAAATTGTTTTTAAGAATCTGTTTGAACTCATTTAAATGTTTCTATTTATGGTACAGTTTGACTAATTAAATGTATGTGTACCCATTTATTTATCAACAAAATAATGTGGGGTTTTTTTTGCATCAAAGAGTTGAAAAGTGGGGTTAGAAAACAGCTCGTGATTATTTCATACTGCGTGACCAAAAGTTGCCATTGTGCATGATAAATTACATGCACTGTCGAGTGACATCATTGAAATATTCATAACTGTCGTTTTCTATTGTCCTATTTCAAACTTTTTTTCATCTGTCTGTCTGATTTTTCTGCTTACAATAAAAGCAAAATCATTCCTGCCCCAACCCAGCCTTTTAACAATAAGTTGATATTCAAATTAGTGTCACAGACATGTCATTTGCCAGTTTCCAGCTTCTTAATCTTTGGTATTTTTAGCAGTTTCTTCCAAAAGTTGAAACGGGCAAATAGTATGAATGCGACATGTACTGTGAAATGTGTTGGAGACGGTTGGACATGTCTCATGGATAAGTAGAAAACCCATTCTATTTGTAGTGTTGCCCGTCTATAATTGGTATGAGTAATGATATACTGTGTATTGAGGAAGGAAATAGAAATTAGTCAGTGAATAGTAGTCAAACATGTAGAGTTACGTACATACAGTGTATGTCTTCGAAATGTGCTAAAGAATCTGAAATGTAAAAAGCTAGTGTATCTGGATTTAACTTAATCAGCAATATGAACTAATGATCTAAATATGGATCAAATTATCTTATTTTGCTTAGAAATTCTAAGTAATCAAATAAAGGGGAATTTCAAAAGAAATTTATGCAATAATGTTTGACATTTTTAAATGGATTATTATGAAATCTATACCCTAAAGGATACATTTTTATTGTAACAATTATAATGTGAAAATTATACTGTACATTGATCATATTTTGACCAATCATGAATGCATCTCGTTTGAAATGTAGTGCATCATCATTCACGGTACTTCTTTAAAAAATGAACCCCTATTTTTTATTTGAAAAGATTTCATAGTCCTGAGTCAGCAAATTTTACTATGACTCTTTTTTTTTAAAGCCTTGTTGGTTCTTCTTTGTGACACTCCCTTTAAGTGCATTAGAGTGGAATTACCTGATGTGAATTGGTTATTCCATCACATCATGAGGCTTGAAAGGCCAATCATTCCCCACAAGATTGATTGAGACAGGCACTGCGGTGACAATACATGCCTGGAAAAAAGGTGCATGGATCACTGAATTGTAGAAAGCCTATGATAAAGCATGGATATCCATGGATAAAGGCATGAAAAGAAATGCAGAGATGTGAAAATTTCACTTCTGTTCAGATCTATCATTTGTTGTACATTCAGTTTCCATGGGGTGTAGACTCGGCAGCTTCATGCTCTACTTTTACTCGCAGATGGAAAAAAAAGAAGAAGAAAAAAAAAAATGGAAAAAAAATGGAATGAAACTGGCCCTTGCAATTCAAATAAACCAAATGATTTTTTGATTTTTTTTCTCGAAATAATCATCTTCTCTATTGCTCTGCCAACTACATGTATTACTAATTTTTAGCAACCATTACTTATTTTGGCCTCAGATTCGTCAAGTTTTGTGTTAAGCCCAGTACAGATTAATAATTTTGGCAACATTATAAAGAGAGACACTGCGCTGACAATACATGCCAGGAAAAAAGGTGCATGGATCACTGAACTGTAGAAAGCCTATGATAAAGCATGGATATCCATGGATAAATGCATGAAAAGAAATGCAGAGATGTGCAAATTTCACTTCTTTTACAGATCTATCTTTTGTTATATTCAGTTTCCATGGGGTATATATGTGTAGACTCAGCAGCTTCATGCTCTATATTTACTTGCAGATCTATGAAAAAAGAAGAACAGAACAAAAATGAAAGAAAATTGTAGAAAAACTAGCTCTTGCTATTCAAAGAAAACAAATGATCTTCTTCAAAATAATCATGATCTCCACATAGCTGTTAACTTGCCAACTGTTGCTAATTTTTAGAGACTATTACTAATTTAGGCCTTAGATTTATCAAGTTTGATTTGTCAAGTTTTGTGTTAAACCCAATAAAGGTTACTAATTTTAGCAGCATAAGCACCATGCATTTCAATGTGAAATATGTAAAGATTACAAATTTGATCCACTTCCAGGATTATTTTTAATTTCCACTGACTCTACATACTATGTCTCCAGTATTAAACTACTTTCTCAGTTTCATTAAAAATTTGTATTTTTATATGAAATTTGTGCATTATAGTATTTGAGAAATGGAAAGTAAATGAAATTGGATTGAATTTCTGTTTGAATTCTAATTTTCTATCTACTTTCCAACCATCAGTTGTATACATGTTTGTATATTTATCATGCCTTTTCCCTGCCTTTAGGAACTTTCCCACTCGACCTGACGAAGACAAGACTTCAAGTGCAAGGCCAGAGGCTGGAAGCAAGTTTTCGAGAATTGAAGTACCGGGGAATGTTCCATGCTCTGACTAGAATTGCAAAGGAAGAGGGCATCCAGGCGCTGTATTCAGGGTAAGTAAAGAGAAATGAAATAAGTAGGAGATGGAGAGGAAAAAGAAGTGAAGGAGAAGGGGGAGAGGAAGAGGATGATGATGAGGAGGAAGAGGAGGAGGATGAGGAGGAGGAGGAAAAAGAAGAGGGGAGGAGAAGAGGAGGAATATTGGGGAGGAGAAGTAAGATTCATGTAATAGGGGGGTAGAAGAGGGAAAAGGAGAAGGAGAGGGGGGAGAAGAAAAAGTACCGGGGAATGTTCCATGATCTGACTAGGATTGCAAAGGAAGAGGGTATCCAGGCACTGTATTCAGGGTAAGTAAAGAGAAAAGGAATAGGATGGAGAGTGAGAAAAAGAAGAAGAAAAAATAGGAAAAGGAAAATGAAGAGGAAGAGGAGGAGGGAGGAGAAGGGAGGAGTATGATAAGGAGAAGAAGAAGAAAAAAGAAGAAGACGACAACATCAATAAAGAAGAAGATGAACAAGAAGAACAAGGAAGAGGAGGGGGAGGAGAAGTAGGGGGAGAAGAGGGAGAAGGAGGTGGAAGAAGAAGGGGGGAGAAGAAATAGGAGGACGGAGAGGAGAAGGAGGGAGGGAGGGAGTGGGGAGGAAGAAGGATGAGGAGGAGAAGGAAGAAGAGAGGAGAAAAAGAAAGAGGAGGAGGAGCTAGGGACAGGTTTGAAGAGGAAGACGAATAAAGTGGAGGAGGAGATCTAGTGATCTTGGAGTTTGGACAGGCTCTACATCGATGTCGATTAGTTAGGACTAAGAAGTAAAATCTGGAAGGTTCTCAAACTTTCTTCACCTTTTCTCCATCAGGATCCGACCCGCTATTCTGAGGCAGGCTGTGTATGGCACCATCAAGATAGGCTGCTACCACACCTTCAAGAGAATTCTTGTTGATAACCCAGAGAATGAAACACTACCAGTCAACGTGCTTTGCGGCATGACCGCTGGGGTAATAGCATCGGCCATTGCAAACCCTACAGATGTTCTGAAGGTAAGAGTAAATTTATATAATATTGAATGCAGTGTTTATCTATTCCAAGTATCCAGTGCAGTGTGCTTTTGGTGTTTTTCAATGTTACCCTTGCTTTAGCCCATCGTCACCAGAGAATTTGACCCTTTTCTCATTGGGGCATTTCAAACCAAGTTTTTACTGGGGGAGAGGTCAATTTGATTCCCTCGTCAGAATTTGGCTGCATATAGCACAATCACCGCCAAATGTTGCAGGAAGTAATTTCTAAAAATTCAAAAATTTTGTAATTGAATATTATCTCACCAAATTAAGCTCCTTGGAAGCTAAATTGGTGTAAATATTCTTGATCATTCCTCATTTTTAACTTCATGACGTACAGTGTAATAAGGGCAAGTCTTCATTTCATTTTCTATGTGTGGTAGTGCATGGTCCCCCCCCCCCAAAAAAAAAAAAATCCCATTTACGGCCTGTAGACAGCAAATTTTCATTAGTCTTTTCTCCCATCTTACAGGTACGCATGCAAGCCCAAAGTGCTAGCTTTGCCAATGCAGGAGGAATGTTCAATTCATTTGTCACAATCTACCAGGAGGAAGGCACCAAAGGCCTTTGGAGGGTAAGTAAAACATTATTTAACTTTTTTTTTTAGAAATAATAGTAGCATGCTATGTTGTCCAACCCACTGTTTTCCAGTGAAGGGGTCTTATCTCCCTGGATCTACCTATATTTAACATAGTCCACTATGTACATGTATTTGAGATTGAATCAGAAATGCGCAGTGAATAGAACAGACAGTGATAAAAGAACAACTCTCATTCGAACCTTCACCATAGCTACAAAATGCAGAAGAATTTTTCTTCCCCCTTTTTCTGCAAAGAAATATAGAACTTTTCTTCCCCCTTATTCTGCAAAGAAATATAGAATACATGTAGATTTCACAAATGTTCACTGAATAAGCAGGGTTTCACTTTCTTTTGTGTGCTACTGCTATTGTAAAGGCCTGAATGAGAGTCGTTTACTTTGTTCAATTGTTTAATCCCTTCTTCTCCCAGTGATGTCTGATGCAGGGAATGATTTTTGTTTTCACAATAGGCGGGTTTACTTATGTATGTTTAAATTCATGTGCGTTTCACGTAGTTACGTGGTATTCCATAGACCGGTTGATAACAACAAGACTACTATACTTGGAATCCAGTTTGCATACATTACTTGTTGCTATGTCGGGCAAGCCTCGGGCAAGCTTTTGGGTGGTCAAGAACAACTTTTGTGTTAGAGGTATGCATAACATTTGCATAAAAAAGATCTATTAGTAAACCCGCCTATTGACTAGCAGCTTTAGACATCGAGAAATCATCTCCAACATTTTACTGTACAGTTCTGTATGAAAAAGTTGCTATACAAATCATCTTTTGTATAGCAATCATGCTGAAATGCATTGCAAATTGCGATGCGATACCAGGATAATTATTCCCTGTGATGTTACGTCGACAATAGAGTTAGTTCAAGATTCAAGATTCAAGATTCGTTTTATTTCAATTTCCAAACAAACAAACAAAAAAAAATACAAAATTCATAGATGCATCAAATAATAACATAATGGTAGACTTATATACAGATACGATATTAAAAGATAATATTGGTACATTGATTACATCATTTCATTTGTATCTACATGATTCAAGGGTGTCTTTCCTCTGGTATTTTGTCAGACGAGAAACAGAAGTGCTATGTTAGCTAATTACGTTATCTGCTTGGTTAACTTTATTGTGTTGTTCTGTTAGTCTAAGGAAGTTGGAAAAAAGCAACCTTGGCTTAATGCAGTTGTTGATAATGTGGATAGAATTTAAATGTCTGCAACGTAAATGTGCTATTATGAACATTATCATAACCTCACCTTAATGATTGAAACTTACTTTCTTTGTATTCTGTCATGTTGTCTAATTGGAGACGTGTTTTTTTATGTGTAGATATCATTCAAATGAAATGTAATTTAAAGTTATATATTAGTAATGGTCAGGATTAAGAAATAGATGTGAAACGAGATGAAATATTCTTGAATTACTATTTTTCATTCCCAGCCATTAGAACTTGCAGTTTACCCCAGCCTATTTAGGGTTAAATTTGATTGTTGTGCATAACAGACTTGACAATAAGGAAAATAAACTTCCAGGGCACAGAAAGCCAGGTCTTCATCCAAGTGCATCTTTATTTATGAATCTTTGTCTTGTTTTTATTTTCAGGGTGTTGTTCCAACTGCTCAAAGGGTAGCCATAGTTGCTGGTGTAGCACTCCCAGTGTATGACTGGTGTAAAAAGACAGTACTAGACAGAAGGCTGATGGAGGATAGTGTTAGACTACACTTTGTGTAAGTTCACAATTAGCACTGCATGATATCATGATACAGTCAAAGCTGGCTATAGTGGCCACCCAAGGGAAAAAGTGGTCACTATAGACAGGTGGCCTCTGTAGGCAGGTTCTATAATACTGCTCCAAGAGTATCCATAGTTGATGGTGCAGCACTCTCGGTGTATGACTGGTGTAAAAAGACAGTACTAGACAGAAGGCTGTTGGAGGATAGTGTTAGACTACACGTTTTGTAAGTTCACACTTAGGGCTGTACAATATCATGATACAGTCAAACCTGTCTATCGTGGCCACTCATGGGAAACAGAAATGTGGCCACTATAGGCAGGTTCTGTAACACTGCTCAAAGAGAATCCATAGTTGCTGGTGTAGCACTCCCGGTGTATGACTGGTGTAAAAAGACAGTACTAGACAGAAGGCTGATGGAGGATTGTGTTAGACTACACTTTGTGTAAGTTCGCAATTAGGGCTTCACGATGTCATGACACATTCAAACCTGTCTATAGTGGCCGACCAAGGGAAACAGAAAAAAAGTGGCCACTATAGACAGATGGCCTCTATAGGCAGGTTCTATAACACTGCTTAAATGGTAGCTATAGTTGCTTGTTTAGAACTCCCGGTGTATGAGTGGTGTAATAAGACTGTACTAGACAGAAGGTTGATGGAGGATAGTGTTAGACTACACCTTTTGTAAGTTCACAATATACAGCTGTCTAATTTACAGTGACTAATGAATGGTCATTGTTGGTCAGCTTTTAAGTCATGCTCTGATTAAAGGTATAGTAATGATCAGGATGCAAAAAATGATGTTGAACAAACTGATAAAATTAGAGCTGCATGATATCATGATACAGTCAAACCTGGCTACAGTGGCCACCCCAGGGAGACAGAAAAAGTGGCCACCATAGACATATGGCATCTATAGGCAGGTTCTATAATACTGCTCAAAGAGTAGCCATAGTTGATGGTGTAGCACTCCCAGTGTATGACTGGTGTAAAAGGCTGATGAAGGCTGATGGAGGATAGTGTTAGACTACACTTTGTGTAAGTTCACAATTAGCACTGCATGATATCATGATACAGTCAAAGCTGGCTATAGTGGCCACCCAAGGGAAAGAGTGGTCACTATAGACAGGTGGCCTCTGTAGGCAGGTTCTATAATACTGCTCAAAGGGTAGCCATAGTTCATGGTGTAGCACTCCCGGTGTATGACTGGTGTAAAAAAACAGTACAAGACAGAAGGCTGATGGAGGATTGTGTTAGACTACACGTTTTGTAAGTTCACAACTAGGGCTTCACGATATCATGATATAGTCAAACCTGTCTATAGTGGCCACCCAAGGGAAACAGGATAAGTTGCCAGTCTAGACAGGTGGCCTCTATAGACAGGTTCATTAACACTGCTTAAATGGTAGCCATAGTTGCTTGTTTAGAACTCCCTGTGTATGACTGGTGTAAAAAGACAGTACTAGACAGAAGGCCGATGGAGGATGGTGTTAGACTACACTTTTTGTAAGTTCATAATTAGGGCTGCACAATACCATAAATATACAATGTACAATAAAGCCAAACCTGTTTATAGTGGCCAACCAAGGAAAACAGAAAAAGTGGTCACTATAGACAGGTGGCCTCTATAGGCAGGCTCTATAACACTGCTCAAAGGGTAGCCATAGTTGCTGGTGTAGCACTCCCGGTGTTCATCTGGTGTAAACAGATGATGGAGGACAGTGTTAAGGCTCGCACACACCAAACACGGCACGGCATCACGGCACGGTATTTACGCGATGTCTCCCCTGTGATTGGCCAATTGCTGAAGATCATTTGCGCGGAGGAGCGCGCTGGACAATGACAACCAAGTTACTGCGTAAAAACCGTGCCGTTACGCCGTGCCGTGTTTGGTGTGCTGTGGCCTTTAGACTACACTTTTTGTAAGTTCACAATATACAGCTGTCCAATTTACAGTGACTAATGAATGGTCATTGTTGGGCAGCTTTCAAACTTGTGTTCTGATTAAAGGTATAGATTAGTAATGGTCAGGACGAAAAAAATATGGTGTTAAGCACACTGATGTATTCACAAATTCATGCTATCACACTATCCCATTTAAATGGGGATAGTCCTTTTTTTAGTCATTTTAAGAAGGCTAAAATGAGCACATTCTGTTTTTGGTGTGCGAGTGAATTTGATAAAGCAGGTACCTGGTAATTGATATGTGTGTTTCCACGTTTGTACAGGTAGAGAGTACCAATAATATTTGGATTTAATTTTACCTCATATATCACTTGTATTGTATTTCTTAAATAGCCTAGATACAATATATGTTAAGTGATATATGAGGAACTGCAGAACATCTTCATTTATAATTGTTGGAGCTTACTATTACATTTTTGCAACATCATTTATTTGCAACTAACTTAAGAAGCCAATATTTTAGTGTGCACTGTACATACGTGTTAGGGAATCAACTGAATTTCAAACCTTTGACACATCAGCAAGTTTTTTTTTCACGTTTTGAAAGATTATTGTACGCAAGTCTGTGGACATTCTAATCCACGGTTGCGAAATTTGCGAAAATAAAATCCCAGCGAATATTTCAGCTTATACATTATTTGCTGAAACAAATGGATATTATTTCCTTTCCTGTCAGTTTTGCCTTCTCAGTGGTACGTAAAGTCAAACCTGTCAATAGTGGTAACCTGTTACATTGGCCACCTAAATTGGTTCCCTCTTGATAAATATGTGTGTTCTGTCTATAGAGATCACTTGTCTGCAGTGGCGATTTCGTTATGTGACCACTGTAGACAAGTTTTGACTGTACTTACTAATTAAAATTTATGATAATAAAGACATTTTGATAATTTTGACACATTTTTTCATATACTAATAGGTCCAGCTTTGCAGCAGGTTTAGCTGGTGCCATACTTTCCAACCCTGTTGATGTCGTCAGGACAAGATTGATGAACCAGCGAAATCTACGCAAAGGGGTGACAGGAGCATCCAAGAATTTTGTTTACACAAACTCCATTGATTGCTTGTTAAAGGTTAGTATGAAATATTTTATGGAAATCTAAACTAGGGCAGTGTTTCACCAAGATAAGAAAGAAAGAAAGAATCTTATATACACAAACTCCATTCATTGCTTATTGAAGATTTGTGTGAAATATTCTAAGAGAAACCTAAAGTGATTGCCTGTTGAAGGTTTGTATAGAGAGAAATCTGAATTCGGGCTGTGTTTTACCAAGATAAGAAAGAAAGAAAGAATTGTGTGTACACATTCTCCATAGATTGCTTTACTGAAGATTTAGATGGAATAGTTTTAAGAGAAATCTAGACCAGGACAGTTGTTTACTAAGTCTTTCTTGAAGTTACACATTATTTAAGAAGACTGGAGTACACTAATGAGTCTAATAAGCCAAGATAATCATTCAGCACAAGAACTGATACCAGTGTTGCATAAAGTCATTTGTAAAGTCTTTCGTATCTTGGTGAAACACTACCCTGTGACTGGTATCAGTTCTTTTGTAGAACATTAGTATGATTCTCAATGATAACCACAAGAATGGATGCCAATCGTTCTTCAAGTCTTAAAGTTCTTTAAAAGAACAGTCTAAATTTGACCTAAGGATATATTTTTTAACCCTTGCACCCTTAGGTATTCATTATCTGTATACTTCTTACCTGCATAACTCTTTTATTTATTTTCTTGCAGACTGCTAAATATGAGGGTTTCATCGCATTGTACAAAGGATTCATGCCAACATGGGTTCGGCTAGGTCCTTGGAATATAATTGTATCCTTTTAATAAATCAAGCCTTTTCACTTCATTTATATCTAATTCAATTCAATTTGTATTAATTCCATGCAAAAGTAAAAAGCAATTTCATGTACATAGTAAAATATACAATAAATTCTAATGAGGAGTCAGCTAAGAAGAACAAGGTCTTTATATATGATGCCAGCCAATACACATGAAAAATGATGTTATATCTCTGTGGTTTGCAGAGATACCAACCACGTTGGAATGTACATGCGGTGTATTTTCATGTAAATTCAAGGCTTTCATTACAAGTGAATGGCTGAGAATATGGTTATTATTGTCTTATCTGCTCTCACCTGTGCTCAGCTGTTGCGTAAATTATATTTTAGTTTTGGCCTCATGCATATTCCGAAATGGTTGCATCTCTGAGATTTCGGCAATAAGGTATGGTTTATCACAGTGTTCAGAATAGGCTGTATTTCCTGATTCAATTTTATATATGTTTCTTGCCTGCAAAAATAATTGTAAGGAATCTCTTTGACCTTATCCTGTAATTGAGTGAGCAACAATTTTTAATCTAGTTTGTATTCATATATGAGGCTAGTCTTGGGCAAGTTTTCAGGTTTTCAAGAACTATTTTTAAAAAGTGTGTATTAAAAAAGTGTGAAAAAATTGGAAATATGTAAAGAATCAATAGCAATTAGAAGAACCCTCTGAATTTTATTAATGATATGTAGTTCTCATAAAATACCCCTAAAAGAAGTCCCGAAGTACTCCACAATTAATGCAATATTATTATTCTCGCAATAGCAAAAGCAACGAAGTGGGTATGCATTTCAATGAACATTTTAATAGCCCATATTTTTTCCTTAACTCTGTATCCCTTTGAAATTTTTTCAAACGTCAGTTCTTCATCACATATGAGCAGATGCAACGCCTACCCTTATGATGACTGCTTTAACCCCTTGAATCCAAGCTGTGGGTGGATGCAATGTAAATCCCGTAGAAGTGGGAATGGTTGGAAGTCAACGGGTTTAAAGATAGTGGATCAGCAAGGNGTTCTTCATCACATATGAGCAGATGCAACGCCTACCCTTATGATGACTGCTTTAACCCCTCGGATCCAAGCTGTGGGTGGATGCAATGTAAATCCTATAGAAATGGGATTGGTTGAAAGTCAACAAATCAAAGAGACTGGCTTAGTTTTGGCTCATAATCATCACCATCTTGTGTTATCACACAACTATTTTCTCAAGTCTAGTGCATGCAAGAGCCACGTCATTCACCTCTGCCAGGTCCCTCTCAGAACAAGGTTGTAACATTGTATAGAAGCTCAGAAGATGAAGGATAATCCATAAGCAGGCTGCCCTGCCCACACTCACATTCTGCAGAGCTATCAGTGTATCATCAGGATGGGATGAGGTAACATCTACCCTAAGATGACTGCCTTAACCTCTTGAATTTAAGTATGTGGTGGATCCTATGTAAATCATATAGAAATGGGAATGGTTGGAAGTCTACAGGTTGATTAAGACAGTGGCTCAGAAATGACTCATCATCATCACCTTGTGTCATCACACTACCATTTGCCAATGTCTAGTGCATGCAAGATCCACGCCATTCACCACTGCCAGGTCCCTCTTGATGGAAGGTTGTAATGTTGTATTGCAGCTCAGAAGGTGAGGGATAATCCATACTCAGGCTGTCCTGCCCAAATTCACACTATGCAGAGCTATCAGTGTAGCGCATAAGGATTGGCTGAGCTAATCTCTACCCTAAAGATGACTGCCTTAACCCCTTGAATCCAAGCATTGGATGGATCCTGTGCAAATGCTATAGAAATGAAAATGAAAGACCATCTACCCGAATGACCATAATGACTTTCTAGCAACACATCCATGTAGGTATGTACCATACACTCTTAGGTAACAAGCGTGTTTTGATGCTGGTCATCGATTGGTGGAAGTAATAGCAAAGCTATAAATTTGAATTCAACAAATCATCAAAATAGTTTAGAGGACATTTTTAGTGCTTGAAAGCCTTGAAAAGGTATTATTCATTAAGTAATGCAAAACAATATTGATTTATTGCATCGAAAGTAGATTATTGCTTTCTAAAAAAAATATATTTTCAATCGTTGGACGATGGTTTTCAAACACTTTTGGAGTAATTTAATCTGATAATTCATTATAAAGTAGCTTTGCTATATTAATGCCTTGATAAAGTGTTTCAGCCAGCATGATGTGATTTTTAATTTATCAACCCAACAATAGTATGACTTTCATCTTGGATCACTCTTTATTGGATAGGATGCTTAAAAGAAGAGTCTACCACCAAATGATAATTGTTAAACAGGAGCAGAAAAATCCGATGAACAGAACAAATGTGAGAAAAATTGTGTGTTTTAGAATTAAGACAGCACGATCAACATTTTATCATATTCATATCAATGTTAGGAAATGTTTCTTTTTTTTTCCTTTAAAATATGGTATCCTCAACATGATAGATATGTAGACCACCTCCTTGCATGTTTACATTAATACAGAATTTGTATCTTTCTGTAGAAATTATGAATTTTGCACTGTAAATATGAATGAATTGATGGTTGGTACTGCACACATGATGTAAAAAAAAATTATCTGAAAATTTTCACTGATTTGCCAATTTGTTCAAATCTTTAAAAATTCATAACTTTCTTATTACCTGTCCAATTTTCTGTTTTTGTTCGGCTCAACAAATTTTTCTGCTCCTGTTTAAAAAAAGTATTATTTTGGGGTAGGCTTTTCTTTTAATAATGCTACAGACGTGCATACATGACAGCCAAAACCTCAAATCATCCTTGTTTTCATTCGCTTAGGGAGTGTTTCTTGAGAAAAGCAATTGATTGCAAATCTATAACAAATGATTTTCAAATTGATGGCGCATTTTCATTCATGCACAATTAGTGCCTCTAACAAGATGCACTTGCTAAAAACAAATAGTTTGATCGGCATCTGCAATTTGCCATTGATCACAACTTTTTAGGTTGTCAGGAACAAATTATTTACTTACTCTAACAACTAAACTACTAAAAACTGTATATATATATATGCATTTAATATGGAGATAGGTCACTAATGCTTTGATGTGAAAGCATTCATTTATTTATTTATGCAATTGTAGATGATGCATTTGTTTGAATATGCAGAACTGTTATTTGATGTGCATTAACTGTTCAGATATTATATTCAAGCAAGGGATAATTTTCCTGGTATTGCATCACAATTTGATACGCATTTTAGCATGATTGCTACACAAAAGATGTTTTGTTTAGCAACTTTTTCACAAAGAACTGTGCAGTTAATTTGTGAACAAAAACTTCAGCCGTGTCTAAAACTGCTTATCAAATATGAAATATTAAAAGTGAAATTATTCCCTGTTAAGTATCAGTTACTAATATGAATATAGAATATTTAACAAAAATGGAGACTAGATTACTAATATTTTGTTCGGTTATATTTCTTTTCTTTGCTGAATATATAATTGTGCAAGTACATGTAATATCGTAGCTTGCCTCATATTGACATACTTGCTGCCTGTTTTGGAGGTGGCTTAATAATAAAAAAAAAAACTTGCAAATTATGTGAATCACTTGGATCATGATTATAATCAATTAGAATCAAACTATACTTTTACATTGTAAGTAAGTTTAAGCATTGGAGAGTATTTGAAGTGAATAATCTTATGCAATTTGCTTGTCGTTTACTATGTATAATTTGAAGAAGAATAGGTTTCTTTCCGATTCTTTGAGATACATTTTTGTGCAGTCAAATTTTGCCAAAGTTTTTACAGTATTGTTGTTTCTTTTGGAATTGAAATAAAAGTATTATTACAATAGGTCTTTACCACTATACCTCAAAAATCCAGAAAATCCAAAATTCTTTCAAGTTTGCAGGTCATAAAAACTGGGCGGTGTTTCACCAAGATAAGAAAGACTTTACGCACGACTTTACGTTCGACTTGTACCCCTTCGTGTGTGTAAGGGTTCACATTATTATGCGCATTTAGCGCAAGAACTGATACCAGTCAAATGTAAAGTCGGGTGTAACTTTAAGAACGACTTGGTGAAACACTGCTCTTGAGTGGCAATTTTTCTATTGTCTCACATTTAAGGTTAACATGAAGGGGACTTTTGTTATTCGACAGTTCTAGAGTTCGCAAATGTATAAGGTCACAATAATCGCTGTGTGATTCCCTTTAACTTATTGATGTGTAATATAGAAAAAATTTGTTAGATTATTTTTAACTTTCATCTAACACGGTATAAACTATTTCCGTTAAATTAAGTCGAACGCCAATTAAATGGTCCTTTGTACTGCTATTCAAATCGGAACGGGCTTGTGATTGTTGTGTCCGTGCAGTTGAATACACAACATACGGTTTTATTATCTATGACCCACTTTTTTTTCCGAAAATAGTTTACATCGTGTTATCTATATATTGCTTGTTTTGCAGGGTATTTGAAATAGCCTAGGATGTCAGCTGTATATTTTACCTCAGTTCAGTTTTGTTTATAACCATTTTTGCAATTATAATGCTGTAATTGTTTCCATTGCCTCAATTATGTAGCATTATTTTCAGAAGATATTTGGTATGCAGGGCTAATTTTGGACACTAATTTCAAATATTGCCGGCCACAAGTGATCTGGCCACCAAATTGGTGACCAATCGAAATCCAAGATGGTAGCCATAAAAAACGTCAATGGGGCTTTCTCAACTATGAAAGAACTTAGGAAGCTGAAATTTGGTATGCAAGGGTAATTTTGGATATTGATTTCAAATATTACCGTCCACAAGCGATCTGACCACCTGGAGGGTGTTTCATCAAGATTTGTCGCAGAGACAATTAGTCAGCATTGACAAATTCCTTGATTGTGATTGGATGAAAAGTACTATCACTGACAGTTGCCATGGGAACTGTCGGAAAATGACTCCTTGTCACTGCGACAAATTTTGATGAAACACCCCCCAGATTGAGGATAGCCTCAATGTGTAGCATTATTTTCAGAAGATATTGTTTTTAGAGGATTTATCTGCATGGAGGTTTCAATACGATGGCAATGTTCTCCCAAACTACAGAAAAAAAACGTTGAAAATGACAGTGGAATGTATGGTCCAATGACAGAGAGAAAATTTTACCCAAATCCACTTAGGGGTTGTTGCTCAAAAGTTGCAATTGATCGCAAGTTGCAGTTGATAAGAATGTGCCAATGAAAGTCATTGTTTCATGTGCGTCTTGTTAAATGCGTGTTACAATTTGCAAAGTTGCAGTTGATTTGCAGTTGATTTTGAACAACACCCCCAAAGACTGATTATTCAAAAATAATTACTGTACAACACTTGAATGATATACTTGCCTGTTTGCAAACCTCTTGATATACCCTATGGTACACAATGTATGAAAATTATGATTTTGCTTATTTGTATAATATATAATTTCATTATGGTTTGATAAAGATTATTTTATATTGTACAGCTGAAAAATATGGTTTATTAATGATTATGTTTTACCTTTGTGTGTTGATCGTATTTCCTCTTACTACTCATTATCTACACTACGTAAAATAAGTAAGGGATCACTTTCTAATTCAGTTCAGATTGGTCACCCTTTTTCAGGCTATGTACTGGATCGAGACACTTCATTCAATACCTGAAATCATTCATGCATGAAATTAATTACAGTGTTTATGAGGACATTCAAAACAGTTGCATCTGGTCATTTTCAGATGTATGATCTAAATTTCATGTACATGTATGCAATTCAGAGTGATCTATAACTTATTTTGAGTAGTATATTTCATTTGAAAGTTTCCCAATTTGGGGTTTAATAGACATTCTTTTTCCTACTTCTTTACTACTCTTTCTTCTCACTATTTCAATAGATCCCAAGGGCATGCTTTCTATTTATAAAGTTTGTATATTTGTTTGTTATCTCAGAACTGACAGAGATAAATCTCAGAACTGACGTAAATTATTTTATGTTATGCAACAATATGCACCTTTTCTTTTTCTTTCTAACTTTTATTATAAATTTGGAATGATAATAAAATGGTTTTATAACAAGGACATGTGTGTTCTATCTTTGTGTTCTCTATATTCTTCGTGGAAAAATACATTAAAACTTTAAACGTTTTTACTCATGATAATAACATCATTTATATGATATGATGCGAAGTATTTCTAAGCGCTCTGTTGCAATATTACCCGGCGAGAGCATGGCTACCATGGTGCATCTCTGTACAAAAGAAATGTCTTCCTGCTGGTAACCATTCATGTCGGGTTGAGTGCAGCACAACATGGATGATTTTCTTGTTGAACAAATTAGCACCATGGATGGGGTTTGAACTACAACACTCTGATTGAAAGGCAAGAATCTAGAACCACTTCATCACGGTGCTTCCACTATACATTCAAACCTCGTTCTAACGAGGTCCTTGGGACCAGAGAAATTATTTGCCAAAATACAATAAAATACAAAGATATGGGACCATGAAAACTACCTTGCTATAACGAGATCTGGTTATATCAGTGCTCTTTATAACGTGATTGGACTATTAGTAACTCATACAGTGCTAAACATTGGTGTCCTATAGATTAAAAAGAAAAAACAACTCACTTCTGGCTTCAATTACAGTAAGATTAAAAGACGAGCTACTTTGAAGTGAAATATGAACTATTTTGTGGTAACCTCATTATATAGAGCACTGATACAAGTAACAAGCTCTCATTATGACACGGTGAATTTTCTTGTCGCATCTCTTTCTAATGTATTGTATTTTAACCGTGATGTAACGAGGTTTCTTTATAAAGAGGCAATTGGCTGGTTCCAAGGATCTCGTTATATCAAAGTTTGACTGTAGCTTATTCTAAATTTTGGTGAAGAATCTCTCACCAATGGATTGATTATGCTATCAAATACCAGTAGAAGTGAAAATCTAAACCGACGCTTAGCTCTGTTTGTTTGGAGAATGAGGCCAGAAAGAATTCAGCATTAACACGTCACACTACTTAAAGGGGAACTACACTCAGACATTGAATTGCTATCATTAAATGGAGAAATTTTAGATGAACAAACTGTGAAAATTTGAGCAAAATCGGATAATCCATTCAAAAGTTATGAATTTTCAAGTTTTGATTCACAACCCTAATGGGCTCCTTAAATTGGCAAACGTACAGGCACAAAATGGCTGCCAACATGGAGAACTCTCCATTCACTTTGTACACAAAATTTCACATTTTCCTCTTTTTCCAGAAAAGTAGACAAAATTTTGTTT
>BQKZ01001832.1:58308-78064 GCA_036244855.1 Temnopleurus reevesii | reverse complement strand
CTATCTATCTATCTATCTATCTATCTATCTATCAATCTACGCCTAGCATAGAGAGCCTTTCCAATCAAGATCCCCCTCCTCTTATGGTCTATTTGGAATGCCTCTGTTCTTTTGAGGTAATTGACAGACATTTCTATCAATCAATCAATCAATCAATCAACAATTAATCAATCAATCTATTCATTTATCTATCTATCTGTCTATTTATCGTGTTATCTATATATCTATCCATTTATCAATCTATCTATTCATTAAACTATCTCTCTGTCTATCTATCTATCAATCAATATATCTATCTATCAATCTATCTATCTATCCATCTATCCATCCATCTATCTATCTATCTATCCATCTGTTATATTTGTCTGTCTATCTATCTATATATATTTCTGTCTATTTATCTATCTATTTATCTATCTATCTATCTATCTATCTATCTATATATTTATCTATCTATCTACCTATATATTTATCTATCTATCTACCTATATATTTATCTATCTATCTATATGTCCATCTGTCTATCTGTCCATGTATCTATCTACCTATCTATCTATCTATCTATCTATCTATCTAACTAACTATCTATCCATATATCCTTCCATCTATCTAACTATCTATCTTTCTGTCTGTCTGTATGTCTGTTTGTCAATAGTCCATCTGAATATATCTATTAATATACAATTGTGAATCTTTGTTCTGTTTTCCAGGGTCCAATGTGGCGTCAGATCCGCGGTTTAGGATTTGCTTATCACTACAGCATGTACATTCGACCTGAAGAAGGTCTTCTGTACTTTCAGCTTTTCAAGTGCACACATGTCGTATCTGCATACAAGCAAGCAAAGGAGATTGTGGTACGTTCTTATTGACTCTATAAGGGCTGGCTATAAAACACTCTGTGCTGTGTTGTATTCATAGAAGTTTTAACATTAAAAGTTAAGGACTATTGTTTTACGTTCTTCCACAAAATTCTGTTGAATAGACGATAGAAAGTGATATGAATTTGTCCAGTTTTTTCTTTCTTTTTGAAGGACTTGTGCAAAGACATTGTTCCCACTCCAGGCCTNTGAGACTTCAGTGCCCCATTACAGTGCCCCAATACAGTGCCCCATTACATGCAGGGTAGACCAAGACTTCAGGGTTCTATGACTGGTAGACTAAGACTACAATGCCATGTATAGGGTAGACCAAATCTTCTAGATCCTATACAAAATGGACTAAGACTACAGGGTCCTGTACATGGTAGGGAAGGTCTACTAGATCCTATACATCCTAGACCAAGACTTGCAGGTCCTGCATATGGTAGACCAAGAATACATGTATAAGGTCACAAACAATGTAGACCTAAACTAGAATTTAATGAGGGATATTTGCTTGGTCAGACAGAGTTTGGTTCTGATCAGATAGAGACAGCTATCAGTAGCGTGCTTTATGAGATCATTGAACGAGAAGAAACTGTCGCATCGACGTCTAATGAATCTATGCTGAACTACCTCCGCCATGTTGACCAAGATTACAATAGGTATGAAAAATGGCCTTATATGGGTAGATGAAGATTTCATGGTCCTATATAGGGTAGACCAAGATTTCATGGTCCTATAACTGGTAGACCAAGACTACGATGCCCCATAGAGGATAGACCAAGATTTCATGGTCCTATAACTGGTAGACCGAGACTTCAGTGCCCCATTACAGTGCCCCAATACAGTGCCCCATTACATGCAGGGTAGACCAAGACTTCAGGGTTCTATGACTGGTAGACTAAGACTACAATGCCATGTATAGGGTAGACCAAATCTTCTAGATCCTATACAAAATGGACTAAGACTACAGGGTCCTGTACATGGTAGGGAAGGTCTACTAGATCCTATACATCCTAGACCAAGACTTGCAGGTCCTGCATATGGTAGACCAAGAATGCATGTATAAGGTCACAAACAATGTAGACCTAAACTAGAATTTAATGAGGGATATTTGCTTGGTCAGACAGAGTTTGGTTCTGATCAGATAGAGACAGCTATCAGTAGCGTACTTTATGAGATCATTGAACGAGAAGAAACTGTCGCATCGACGTCTAATGAATCTATGCTGAACTACCTCCGCCAAGTTGACCAAGATTACAATAGGTATGAAAAATGGCCTTATATGGGTAGACGAAGATTTCATGGTCCTATATAGGGTAGACCAAGATTTCATGGTCCTATAACTGGTAGACCAAGACTACGATGCCCCATAGAGGATAGACCAAGACTTACAGGTCCTGTATACAGTGAACCAAGACTTCATGGTCCTATAATTGGTAGACCAAGACTACGATGCCCCATAGAGGATAGACCAAGACTTACAGGTCCTGTATACAGTGAACCAAGACTTCATGGTCCTATAATTGGTAGACCAAGATTCCCCATACAGGTTGTACCAAGTCTTTGAGGTCCTATATAAAATGTACTAAGACTACAGGGTCTTTTAGGTGATAGACAAGGGCTACCAGGTCCTATTGCATAAAAAGTTGCTTTTAAACGCAACTCAGAAAATTAAACGCAAGTCCTAAATACACGCTCCTGATTGGTTGAAAAAGAAGTTGCGTTAAATTTTCTGACTTGCGTTTAAACCCAACTTTTTATGCAACTTTTTATGCAATTGTAGTCCTATACAGACTACAATGCCCCATACAATGTAGACCATTGCATAAAAAGATGCATTTAAACGCAAGTCAAAAAATTTAACGCAACTCCATTTTCAACCAATCAGGAGCACATATTTAGGACTTGCATTTAATTTTCTGAGTTGCGTTTAAACGCAACTTTTTTTGCAATAGGGTCCAGGACTTGTAAATGAAACTCCTGTAAGGAAATTCTAATAGTGGAGGTGTGTGGTGGGATCCAAACTCCCTCTAATTCTAAAGCAAAACTCTTAAATGATATACAGGTTCCATGACACAGTCATTTAATTATGAAGGAGTTATTGAGATATCTATTAAAATTATTGTTTCCATGGTTTTATAGGAAACTCCTACAAAGCATCTCCAAGGTGACGGTAGATGACTTGAAGCGAGTCGGACAGAAGTTCTTTGCACCGCTCTTCGACACCACCAAGTCCAAGTGCGCCCTCTGTTGTCAGTCATCAAAGGTGGCTGAGGTCAAGGAAGCATTTAAAGGGTAAGAATGGATTAGAATTTGGGTTCAGGGGGTCAAAGGTCACATGGCAAAAAAATATTGTAAAAATCACCCAGAATAGCTTTGTACATTACCACATTAACTGTGAACCAATTTCTTTCAAACGTAGCTCAATCATGTATGTAAGCTTGCAAGTAAGAACTGATAAGATACAGTCACGTAGCCAAAATTTATAAAAATCACCCAAAATGTTTCTGATTTCTGATTGCTTAGGAGAAGTGGTAATATCTTTTTGATTGCTTTTTGATAGATTTTGACTGCGCGTGGTCGAAGATTCATCTAGTTTTGTATTTTCAATATCAGTATCACTGTAGACAAATCTTACTTCAAGAGTTTAATCAAGAGTTTATTTCTTTTTGCATTTATCCAGGTTTGATCGTGAGCTCACTGTAATGGAATCCTTAGAGGAAGGTCTGCGATAAACATGATGATTTCCATGGCAACAGGCTGAAGAATTGTTATGAGTTTGGAGATACTCCTCGTTAAAATCAGGATAGAAGATAATAATTTTTTTTTGTAGAATCATTTGTATATTCAGCGACACAATTTATCAGTTGTTTGATGAATTGGAATGCAAACATGGGGTTGCTATAGAGCCCTAAAGAAACTCCTGACATAGCGACAAATTCACTGATATGTACATGGGTACATTTCAATGTTGTGGGGTTTCATGCGGCAATCTCATATTTCTATGCCATTTCTTCAAGCAACTGACATTTTTGTAGAACCAATTGCATATTCAGCGACACAATTTATCAGTGGTGTAATGAATTGGTATTCAAGCATGGGCCTAGTACACAAACATTAATAAATCCCTGGCATAGCAACAGATACACTAGCATATGCTTATTTTTTCAATGTGATTGCTGCTATGGGTTTTCATGCACCAATCTCATGTTTCTATGCCATTTCTTCAAGCAACTGATATTTTTGTAGAATCATTTGCATATTCAGTGGTGAGATGAATTGGAATACAAGCATGGGGCTGTAATGCAGTCCTGAAGAAACCCCTGACATAACGACAGATTCATTTACATGAACTTTAACTTGTTACGATGTCATTGTTGCTTCAGGGTTTCAAGCACCAATCCCATGTTTATATGCCATTTCTTCAAGCAACTGACATTTTTTGTTGTAGAATCAATTACTTATTCAGTGACACAATTTATCAGTGGTGTGATGAATTGGTATGCAAGCATGGGCCTAGTACACAAACATTAATAAATCCCTGGCATAGCAACGGATTCATTTACATGTACATTACAATGTGATTATTGCTTAAGGGTTTGATGCACCACTCACATGTTTCTATTACAATTCTTCTAGCCTCTGATAAATTGTGTCGAATGAGAATGTTACTTTTGTTGAATATTCTATATTATGTGGCCAAAATTTGGGTATTTATGCTGCAAAATGAATACTTATTTGTTTTTTATTGTTTACTTTATTTTTTATTGTTACTTGAATTAATGTCTTTATGAATAGCTTATCTATTAGAAGTTGTGTGTCATATATTTCAGTTCAGTAATTTGTTTTTTGTTCAGAGGCTGTGACACAAATCATTATATAAAGTACATCTATGCATTTGAATCTTTTCCACTCAAAATTTCAATTAATGAATTTCAAATTAGAGATCTCAAAATTTAGTTGCACAAAGTTTCCACCAGACTACAACCAAGCATGCTCTCCATCAATAAGAACGAATTTCTGATCAAAGAACAGATGTCATTATTTCAAGTTTTCATAGAAAATGAGACAATATTCAATGTTTGCACAGCTGTTATGTGTCAGTGTGCAATAGATATTTCATCCTAAAAGTCATGTGACTTACAGTTATCCAATCCTGTGTCAAGAATCTACTTTTGTTTTGTATAATTAATCCTATTTCACCTTGAAGATTAGTTTATTGTGGATGCAAGCAATTTAAAAATCTATTATACTTATGATGAAATTGAAATATTGAAATATTGAAATATTTGATATTGTGTGAATATTCCTTTGTTTGTCCTTAGTTTTTAAAAATATCAGAAGTAGATATTGGTTTAATTTAGTTCCCTTCAAAATAAAACATACACATGTGGTGTGTGTCAATTTGTTTAGAATGTAGAATGATGTCATAAGAAATGTGATGTCTTATAAAGGGGTTCATTATGCAAGTGAAGTCTAGTGAAATGTCTATGTCTGTGACATTGAGATTTATGTATGACTTGATGTTTAGCAATAATTCATGTTGAATGTTTATAATTTCAAGGTTTTCATTGGATTAGTCAATGCTGACTAATTTTCGCTAGCGACCAGATTTGTGGAATTCACTCCTGATATGATGAGGCAATTTTGATGGTCAAAACCTTTATTTATTCTTTATTTTCAGCCCTATAGGACAAGATTACTCATTAAAAAAATAGATAATTTTCATAGTCACATAGTAGACCTTTTTTTAACGATGATCAACTGGGATAGAAATCTCATTATATCACATTTATTTGTAATGATATATTTGTGTATGTCTATTGTGTATTTGTGTATGTCTATAGAACCACGTCTTTCGATAAAATTGACCTAAAGTGCTCTTCTTGTGACCTGATACATGTAGTTATCTCTTTGAATCCACCTACAATGTGCAATTAATGTGATATTATTGGCCTTTAAGCTCTGGTCACATAGGACCCCGGAAGCAACACTATTCACCCGACTCTTTGTTAATTCACAGTTAACTGCCTCAGAACAACGAGTCGGGGTGAATCGTGTTGCTTACGGGGCCCTATGTGACCGGGGCATTAGACCAATTCTACAATGCTGGCGGTGGCATATTGATCAGGGGAATTGATCAGGGTATGATAAATCTTTTGTGTTTTCACAAAGTGACGGGAGCCAAAGGGTATTGTTGCATGAAGACAAAGAAATCCCAACATAGCGCCAATTTAATTGGCATCCTACTGAACAACGTGTTAATTACATTTCGTGTAACCATTACCTCCGGCTCCTGTCACCTTGTGAAAACACGGACAAAATTACTAATGGTTTCTTTAGTTTTTGTTTTCTTGTGTGCCTTTGTGTAATAAATAACAATATCCCTTCTGAATGAATATCATGGATTCATGTGTGTTCTTTTTTAAGAATATTTTGTTTACAGTATCATGATTAATATTTTAGTAAAGTTCTTTTTTTGTTTGAAGTATGATACTGTATTAATCCCAGTCACATGGGGCCCCGAAAGCAACACGATTCAACACGACTCTTTGTTCGCAGGCAGCTAACTATGATCTAAACAAAGAGTTGTGTTGAATCGTGTTGCTTCCAGGCTTCTACGTGACTGGGGTCTTAGTAGAGAGTTACAGGGATCAGTACCTAAAGCCCCAGTCACATAGGACCCTGGAAGCAACACGATTCAACACGACTCTTTGTTCGCAAGCAGCTAACTATGATCTAAACAAAGAGTCATGTTGAATCGTGTTGCTTCCGGGCTTCTATGTGACTGGGGCCCCAGAATCCAAACAAAACAAAAAAACATTTGATACTGCTCCTTAAAAAATCAATCAGGTCCTAATTTGTTGAAAGCCACTAGCAAGCTTATTAGGATCATGATGAAACTTTGGTCCGAATAATCTGGTATTATAATTTAGAAAGGGATAGGGTTAGGGTTGGCTTACTTTGTAGGCTTAATGTGCGAAGATAGAGCATATGTCATGAAGCCCTTCCTATACTATGAACAATGGATCACCCCCCTTCAAAAAGTACTTATCAAGAGGAAGCAATAGCTAAGACAAGAAAATCAACTGAATGTCTTCCAAGTGTCGTTTTATTATCTAAATCTATACGTGTTCATAGGACAAGTTGTGCAATTTGACATATTACTAATTTTAAAAGAGCATATTTCCAAACAAAAAGTAACAAAACTTCAAACAAGATGTACATTCAGCTATGTATTGCACGTATAAAACGAGAAGAGTACATAAAAATATTTCTAAGTCTTTTTGCTATTGAGAATAGAGGGTGAAAGGGTGAAAAGGAGGAAGGGGGTGCTATCCAAAAGTTGCAATTGATCGCAAATCAACTGCAAATCAGTTGCAAATTTTAACGAGCATTTTCATTTGTGCATGATATACGTTTCTAACAAGAGGCACATGAAACAATGATTTTGATTTGCACGTTCAGATCAACTCCAACTTGCGATAAATTGCAACTTTTGAACAACATCCCCGAATTCTGCAAACCACTTGCCTTTTTCGATGTTGGTGTTACAAAACCTGAGATACTGTTTGTAAATAGGATCATTAAGTCAGTTGTGATGGGTATTACAAATTTGGATTATTCTTTTAATTGTAACCGACACTCGTATATTATTTCATTAGGTAAATGTTTTGACATTTTTATGGTCAATCAAGTAGAGTGTACTGTATATAATTTTAAGCCTACTTCTCAGTACATATGCATATAAAAAACATTGTGTTATGAAATAACATAAAACTTATGAATAAATATGTACAATTAATTATGAAAGATGATTGTTCATTGTCATAGGCACAATAAAGACTGTAAAATGCACACGTTCAAACAATTCACAAAATGCTATAGATATTAAAACAAAAGAGATTTAAATACCACAATTAAAGTGCACCATACTAAGCATTTTACCACATTTGTTTCATCAATAAGAGTGAAACACAGGATAAGGAGCCATTAAAACGTGGAACAGTGTAACATGATAAATTTGACATACTCTTTAAAATTTTGAGTCAATTTTGGAAATGAAATTAATCTGTTAGGGAGCAATGTTTGTTCTGAGTCTATAAACGTCATTCGGCCTGATTGATGGGACAATTATCTCGGCCAGATATAAACACATCCTTGTCATTTTTGCTTCGTTCTGGATATTCTTCAAAATTCAATTCTAACCCACATGTGGAGCTTGGCTTTACTGATCAAAGTAATATCCCTGTCACTGTGGCCGGAATTTCAGAGAGAGTACCAGAGTATAGGTTGACTACATGGTACTTAGTACCACAGTGTGGAATTACAAAATATTTTGCCCACAGTGAAATTGACTTAAATGTATGTCTTGTAGGCCTACCACAGTGTGGGTTTTCAAGATATCATCCCACAGTCAAAAGATGCTGTGGTACAAAATAAACACATGTCTGTTACCACAGCGTGGTACTTCCAAGATATTATCAAAATGTAAAAGAATCACATGGTTCAAAATAAACAGTGTAAAATTTCACGGTGTCATCATACGTTCAGATGATACTGTGGAACAAAATTAACATACGTCTTACTTATACCATTATGTGGTATTCCCTGACACCATTACAGTCAAACCATTATGTGGTATTCCCTGATACCATTACAGTCAAACCATTATGTGGTTCATAATATGTTTAATACCACAGTGTGGTATTTCAGTGTATCACAGAGTCAAACGGTACTGTGGTATAAGCACTATGGATGTCTGTTACCACAGTTTGGTATTTCAGGGTATTGCACAGTCAAATCTTACTGTGGACATCAATAAGCATCTGATACCACAGTGTGGTATTTCAGTGTATTACACGGTCAAACCTTACTATGGACATCAATGAACATCTGATATCACAGTGTGGTATTCCAGTGTATTACACAGTCAAACCTTACTGTGGACATCGGTGAATATCTGATACCACAGTGTGGTATTTCAGTGTATTACACAGTCAAACCTTACTGTGGACATCGGTGAATATCTGATACCACAGTGTGGTATTCCAGTGTATTACACAGTCAAACCTTACTGTGGACATCGGTGAATATCTGATACCACAGTGTGGTATTTCAGTGTATTACACAGTCAAACCTTACTGTGGACATCGGTGAATATCTGATACCACAGTGTGGTATTTCAGTGTATTACACAGTCAAACCTTACTGTGGACATCGGTGAATATCTGATACCACAGTGTGGTATTCCAGTGTATTACACAGTCAAACCTTACTGTGGACATCGGTAAATATCTGATACCACAGTGTGGTATTTTAGTGTATTACTCAGTCAAACCGTACTATGGACATCAATTAACATCTGATATCACAGTGTGGTATTTCAGTGTATTACTCAGTCAAACCTTACTGTGGACATCAATGAGCATCTGATATCACAGTGTGGTATTTCAGTGTATTACACAGTCAAACCTTACTGTGGACATCAATGAACATCTGATATCACAGTGTGGTATTTCAGTGTATTACACAGTCAAACCTTACTGTGGACATCAATTAACATCTGATATCACAGTGTGGTATTTCAGTGTATTACACAGTCAAACCTTACTGTGGACATCAATGAGCATCTGATATCACAGTGTGGTATTTCAGTGTATTACACAGTCAAACCTTACTGTGGACATCAATGAACATCTGATATCACAGTGTGGTATTTCAGTGTATTACACAGTCAAACCTTACTGTGGTCATCAATGGACATCTGATACCACAGTGTGGTATTTTACAACACACATCACAGAAACAATGATGTTGCTCACAACTGCATATATCACTGTCTGGTCACATTTTGCTCAATCCGCAATGAGAGCTGTGGTACAAAATGTGGTTTAAATTACGGTGTCATAACATGACTGTGGTCTATGGTCTGATTGTTCTGTAGGCATAGCTTATCACAATGTGTAACCTACAAACACTATACACATATCCTAAAATACTACAATAATCACAATTATCTTGTGTATTTTGGGTGCAGATTAACAAAATCATTCGACTCGCATTACTTGCAAGTTTAAAGATTCATATAAAGCTTACGAAACAGAATTATCAAGTTGGAAAACATGTTAAAGTGCCCGCTGTGCATTATAATACACTGCCAAAATAACACTGGTGTAATATTCAACTCATATTGTCTGATGCAGATACCGGGACGGTGTTGATTAACACTATTGGTGCCAACTGGTGCAACAAGCTTTATAAAAACACCCTCCTGGTAGCTATATTGCACACCAGATGAAGATACCACCGACATTTTTGCATTGTACTCTTTGGTTTTCATTAATTTTTGTTACATAACGGCATAGTTCTAAAAAAATTATTTTACATGATAATCGAATATCTTCCTTGAGTTTAAAAAATGTAATTTGCAACTTGAAAAGGAACCAATATGTTATATCGAGTAATATAGCCTATCTTTAGAAGAAACCAACAGTGTAATTATCGGTTGTTGATCAGTATATTCGAGGCACAATATGTAATGTTCTTTCAAATAACACATACAAATGTTTTGATCGAAATGCTTAGAAAAGAAAAAATTGAAAGAGAAAGAGTTTTTTGTTTGCCCCAAATCATCGCCTTCCAGTCTACACGGCCCTCAAACGTGGGATTTCAGAGAAGGCATGACCATATTGCTCCACTTCTTTACAAAGCGCAAATTCCTCGTTTTTTAAAGGATGTTAAATAAGGTTAAATAAAAATATATATGACAGAGAGAAAGAACGTCTTCAGATTACCATTTTCACTCCTTTTTATCCCCCCCCCCTGATCCGCGTCAAGAGATGGCGTCACTGCCTTTCGTCAGAGCGTAGATATGGTTCTGAAATAAACATACTCGGCTTTAAGCATTGGTATGGGCAGGTATTGGATATTTCATTCTTAGTAACCGTTGCGACCACTGGAACAAGTTCCCTATCCCTGAAATAGTTTAGTACCAGTTCCCAAAATGTTCAATTGTCGTGACGTAACATTTTTTGTAGGCCTTTTTTGCTCTTTTTCGTGTGTACATGGTGAGATGCGTTCTAAACATGCAAAGTCTTAGAAATACTCAAATAAAAGTGCTACACTGTATTTCATTTTACACTATAGTGGGGTGTTGCTCAAAATCAACTGCAAATCAGTTGCAAATTTTAACGAGCATTTTCATTTGTGCATGATATACGTTTCTAACAAGAGGCACATGAAACAATGATTTTGATTTGCACGTTCAGATCAACTCCAACTTGCGATAAATTGCAACTTTTGAACAACATCCCCGAATTCTGCAAACCACTTGCCTTTTTCGATGTGGGTGTTACAAAACCTGAGATACTGTTTGTAAATAGGATCATTAAGTCAGTTGTGATGGGTATTACAAATTTGGATTATTCTTTTAATTGTAACCGACACTCGTATATTATTTCATTAGGTAAATGTTTTGACATTGTTATGGTCAATCAAGTAGATGTAGCAACAAAGTGTACTGTATATAATTTTAAGCCTACTTCTCAGTACATATGCATATAAAAAACATTGTGTTATGAAATAACATAAAACTTATGAATAAATATGTACAATTAATTATGAAAGATGATTGTTCATTGTCATAGGCACAATAAAGACTGTAAAATGCACACGTTCAAACAATTCACAAAATGCTATAGATATAAAATAATAGAGATTTAAATACCACAGTTAAAGTGCGCCATACTAAGCATTTTACCACATTTGTTTCATCAATAAGAGTGAAACACAGGATAAGGAGCCATTAAAACGTGGAACAGTGTAACATGATAAATTTGACATACTCTTTAAAATTTTGAGTCAATTTTGGAAATGAAATTAATCTGTTAGGGAGCAATGTTTGTTCTGAGTCTATAAACGTCATTCGGCCTGATTGATGGGACAATTATCTCGGCCAGATATAAACACATCCTTGTCATTTTTGCTTCGTTCTGGATATTCTTCAAAATTCAATTCTAACCCACATGTGGAGCTTGGCTTTACTGATCAAAGTAATATCCCTGTCACTGTGGCCGGAATTTCAGAGAGAGTACCAGAGTATAGGTTGACTACATGGTACTTAGTACCACAGTGTGGAATTACAAAATATTTTGCCCACAGTGAAATTGACTTAAATGTATGTCTTGTAGGCCTACCACAGTGTGGGTTTTCAAGATATCATCCCACAGTCAAAAGATGCTGTGGTACAAAATAAACACATGTCTGTTACCACAGCGTGGTACTTCCAAGATATTATCAAAATGTAAAAGAATCACATGGTTCAAAATAAACAGTGTAAAATTTCACGGTGTCATCATACGTTCAGATGATACTGTGGAACAAAATTAACATACGTCTTACTTATACCATTATGTGGTATTCCCTGACACCATTACAGTCAAACCATTATGTGGTATTCCCTGATACCATTACAGTCAAACCATTATGTGGTTCATAATATGTTTAATACCACAGTGTGGTATTTCAGTGTATCACAGAGTCAAACGGTACTGTGGTATAAGCACTATGGATGTCTGTTACCACAGTTTGGTATTTCAGGGTATTGCACAGTCAAATCTTACTGTGGACATCAATAAGCATCTGATACCACAGTGTGGTATTTCAGTGTATTACACGGTCAAACCTTACTATGGACATCAATGAACATCTGATATCACAGTGTGGTATTCCAGTGTATTACACAGTCAAACCTTACTGTGGACATCGGTGAATATCTGATACCACAGTGTGGTATTTCAGTGTATTACACAGTCAAACCTTACTGTGGACATCGGTGAATATCTGATACCACAGTGTGGTATTCCAGTGTATTACACAGTCAAACCTTACTGTGGACATCGGTGAATATCTGATACCACAGTGTGGTATTTCAGTGTATTACACAGTCAAACCTTACTGTGGACATCGGTGAATATCTGATACCACAGTGTGGTATTTCAGTGTATTACACAGTCAAACCTTACTGTGGACATCGGTGAATATCTGATACCACAGTGTGGTATTCCAGTGTATTACACAGTCAAACCTTACTGTGGACATCGGTAAATATCTGATACCACAGTGTGGTATTTTAGTGTATTACTCAGTCAAACCGTACTATGGACATCAATTAACATCTGATATCACAGTGTGGTATTTCAGTGTATTACTCAGTCAAACCTTACTGTGGACATCAATGAGCATCTGATATCACAGTGTGGTATTTCAGTGTATTACACAGTCAAACCTTACTGTGGACATCAATGAACATCTGATATCACAGTGTGGTATTTCAGTGTATTACACAGTCAAACCTTACTGTGGACATCAATTAACATCTGATATCACAGTGTGGTATTTCAGTGTATTACACAGTCAAACCTTACTGTGGACATCAATGAGCATCTGATATCACAGTGTGGTATTTCAGTGTATTACACAGTCAAACCTTACTGTGGACATCAATGAACATCTGATATCACAGTGTGGTATTTCAGTGTATTACACAGTCAAACCTTACTGTGGTCATCAATGGACATCTGATACCACAGTGTGGTATTTTACAACACACATCACAGAAACAATGATGTTGCTCACAACTGCATATATCACTGTCTGGTCACATTTTGCTCAATCCGCAATGAGAGCTGTGGTACAAAATGTGGTTTAAATTACGGTGTCATAACATGACTGTGGTCTATGGTCTGATTGTTCTGTAGGCATAGCTTATCACAATGTGTAACCTACAAACACTATACACATATCCTAAAATACTACAATAATCACAATTATCTTGTGTATTTTGGGTGCAGATTAACAAAATCATTCGACTCGCATTACTTGCAAGTTTAAAGATTCATATAAAGCTTACGAAACAGAATTATCAAGTTGGAAAACATGTTAAAGTGCCCGCTGTGCATTATAATACACTGCCAAAATAACACTGGTGTAATATTCAACTCATATTGTCTGATGCAGATACCGGGACGGTGTTGATTAACACTATTGGTGCCAACTGGTGCAACAAGCTTTATAAAAACACCCTCCTGGTAGCTATATTGCACACCAGATGAAGATACCACCGACATTTTTGCATTGTACTCTTTGGTTTTCATTAATTTTTGTTACATAACGGCATAGTTCTAAAAAAATAATTTTACATGATAATCGAATATCTTCCTTGAGTTTAAAAAATGTAATTTGCAACTTGAAAAGGAACCAATATGTTATATCGAGTAATATAGCCTATCTTTAGAAGAAACCAACAGTGTAATTATCGGTTGTTGATCAGTATATTCGAGGCACAATATGTAATGTTCTTTCAAATAACACATACAAATGTTTTGATCGAAATGCTTAGAAAAGAAAAAATTGAAAGAGAAAGAGTTTTTCGTTTGCCCCAAATCATCGCCTTCCAGTCTACACGGCCCTCAAACGTGGGATTTCAGAGAAGGCATGACCATATTGCTCCACTTCTTTACAAAGCGCAAATTCCTCGTTTTTTAAAGGATGTTAAATAAGGTTAAATAAAAATATATATGACAGAGAGAAAGAACGTCTTCAGATTACCATTTTCACTCCTTTTTATCCCCCCCCCCTGATCCGCGTCAAGAGATGGCGTCACTGCCTTTCGTCAGAGCGTAGATATGGTTCTGAAATAAACATACTCGGCTTTAAGCATTGGTATGGGCAGGTATTGGATATTTCATTCTTAGTAACCGTTGCGACCACTGGAACAAGTTCCCTATCCCTGAAATAGTTTAGTACCAGTTCCCAAAATGTTCAATTGTCGTGACGTAACATTTTTTGTAGGCCTTTTTTGCTCTTTTTCGTGTGTACATGGTGAGATGCGTTCTAAACATGCAAAGTCTTAGAAATACTCAAATAAAAGTGCTACACTGTATTTCATTTTACACTATAGTGGGGTGTTGCTCAAAATCAACTGCAAATCAACTGCAACTTTGCAAATTGTAACGCGCATTTTCATTCGCGCACGGTGCGCGCATGGAAGTTCAACAATGATTTTGATTGGCGTATTCCGATCAACTGCAACTTGCGATCAATTGCAGCTTTTGAACAACACCCCCTGAGTATCCCAGAGAGGGACAGACATTTTTTAGAGCACACACCCTCTGTTTTGACTCGAAGCGTTCCAAGGCGTTTACACGATTGCGTTTCAATGCGTTTACACAATTGCGTTCCAATGCGTTCCAATGCGTTTTCACAATTGCAAAACGCATCAGACTCAAAATGATAAACGCGGCATTGCGAGTTTAGTGTGAACGATTTCGTCGAATGAGTATTTTTTTCGCGTGGCTACTAAGTTCCCTATCAAGCCTCGGTCATATAGAGCACCGGAAGCGATACGATTCAACACGACTCTTTGTTAATTCACAGTTAATTAGCTGCCTAAGAACAAAGAGTCGTGTTGAATCGTGTTGCTTCCAGGGCCCTATGTGACCGGGGCTTAATACATTACCCGCGATGGTTATGTGACAAACTGCAATATTAAAATATTTCGAAATTTAGTCGCTTTTATCATGATTTGTAAAGTCCGCAAAAATGGCCCGTCCCTTCAGCAGCGTTTTGAATGTGATACCGGCTAATATGGAGTAGAAGTATAGACTGATGATGATTGCCATTACCATGGTGACCAATATTAGGAGACTCGTGAAGGAGAAATGATGTGAGCCCCAGAGCGTGAACCAGATCACTGGAAAGGGAAGAAAAGTGAATGAGAAGATATTAAAGTAACTGCATCCATGCATGCCTATTTCTTCGAGGGAGAAATGGATATACTTGATATGAAGATGGGTCCTTGACAATTTGCGAAAACTAAAGCAAAACCTCATTTTTCTGCTTTCAAGTTAAGGTTTATTGCTCTTTAGTTGGTATGTGGTTTGGTCGGCAGGTTACCAAGATAATTTACCAGATGAAAATACAAACTGAAAGAATGATAAGACAATTCATAATAAGAAAGAGGATATGGTAAAGATTTACAATACAAAAACACAATATACGTAAGGCATCAAGGAGCTCTAAAAGAGTCGGTAAAATGTAGAAGAGGGAGGGGTACACTATGAGAGTGGATATTAAAATTTCAATAGAAGGGTTTGATTGCAGCCATACACAAATAGAAATAAGGGTACAAAATTGCACCTTTTCACATAAGAGTTGCAATCTGTCATCTGTCACAATACTGCGGCGATTGCAGATAATATGGTGGAGATATACACCCTCAATGTTGCATATCTCCACCTACTTAACACAATATAAACCCTTTCTGAAAAAAGTGGGTCATGGACAATAGATCTGCTAGCATTGTATTGTACTGTGCGGACACATCACTCACAAGTCGGTTCGATTCTAATAGCATTACAAAGGAGCATTGAATTGGTATTTGACTTAATATATTTTATTGAAACAGATTATATCGTGTTCTATGCACCCCCAATGGTGAATATCTTCACACGAAAGAGTGCTACTATTGTACCTGCGACTGCATAGCTAAGGGTGCAAAACTATACCCTAATTGCTTGGTGTGTATAAGTTACATATATTAAAAAATTGGCGAGAAAGGTCCTCTTACCTGTGACTTGAATAGCTAGGTAGATAACCTCCGTTAACAGTGTCCATCTGATAATATATCGACTCACAGATTTGACAGAACTCCAAAACAACAAGGCAAGACCTGCAAATAGATTTGTAAAAAATCGTTTAAAATACTTGTCACCATTCTATGGAACGTTCGTCTCGATTTGTCTCCGTCATATCACTTTAAATGACAGGAATAACCACCACACTCAGATACAAATTCATAAACGGCATGTGCTCCAACATTCGAATTCCTCATTAAAAATTGAAATTTTAGGTGCGCAGATAGATTTTGTTCCCACATCATTATTCCGAAAGTTGGTTACATTGAAGGTTTACTTTTGTGAAAGTTTGTTGCGTCAACGGTTTTATTTTTTTTTCTACAGAAGAACACGTGGCAGTGAAATTGAAGACACAACTGCCGTTGTTGTTTCGTGCAACATTACTTTTTGGCTACCGGCCGTCACTTTGTGAAAACACGGACGCTAGTGCCATTTCACATATTTTGAAATGATTATAGAACATATATATGGTCTGATGGTTGACCAAGTATGAGCCCTCCCGGTTATTGTTGTCATATTTTCGCTCATTTTTTTGGATCAGCTGCTTCGTTATTAGCAATTCAATTTTTCCTCCTGCATATTCAGGAAAGGTTGGCATCTTTGTAATTAGTGGGTTTTCGAGATTGATAGACGGAGGCTTGTAGACGGTAGAAAGCGAGTTCGCGTGACCTGATGTGCGCAACAAATGATGCGCTCATCAGTTGCTCACTAGGCATTTACTGCGCACATCAATTACCCACTTGTCATTCACTGCGCACATCGCACATCGTTTTCTACCGTACGGTCCAGTCTTCGTCCACCAATTTCGAAAGCTCGCTATTGTAGCATACTCACATGTGAGAGCCGCTCCGAAGAGTCTGAGAGGGAGTACCGCGTCACTGCCACATTCACTTGAGAAAAGCATGTCGAAGATACTGATGGGAAAGAAGATACTCTGAAAAGACAAAAAAAAGAAAAAAAAGAAACGAAGTTAATTATACACACTCAGAAGAAACTTGCAACACTTGGAGCATCCTTTTGGGAGCAATGATGCAAAGCGCCTTGAGCATTCCCGCTGAGTTGATACGTGCTCTATTTAAATTGAATCTATTATTATAATAAGCCAGTTCGGAGTTGCTTAAAGAGCATCTTGTCCTAAATGAATTTTTAAAGTCACAGAGATATGACGATCTCTACCGGTCATTGGGATCCGTGCGATCAGCAAATTCGACGGAATCTGTGACGTCATGTCGGACAATTCCTCATTCACTCTGTATACAAAATTTTACATTTTCGCCCTTTTTTCAGAAAAAGTCAACAAAATGCCAATTTTAGGTTGGGGTATAGCATTTCTGTATTGATTCTGCATGTATCTTGAAAAGAATGAAGTTGCAGCCTTACTCCAAATTTTATATCAATCCATTTTTAAAAATCCTATGTACAAAGTGAATGAGGAGTTGTCCGACATGACTTTAATTTATTTATTTTTAATTTTTGATTAAAGGATCCGAGCGCACGGATCCCCATGAGCGGCAGTGATCGTCAAATCTCTGTGACTTTGAAAATTCATAACTTTTGATCGGGTTGTTCAATTTCGCTCAAATTTTCACAGATTGTTCATCTGATTTTTCTTCATTTAATGAGAGCACGCTAACTCCGGGGGTTCACTTCATTCAAACCAAACGTAAAAATGGTTCTATAGATTCATGAAAAACATTGAAATCAGTTTGGGTGTCTTTCACTAATTCGGCGACATGATTTACTATCGAGTGTAAGAGTCGTACATACATCTTTATGAAACACAACTCTGGGCACAATAAAAAGATGCGTTTAAACGCAACTCAGAAAATTAAACGCAAATCCTAAATGCCCGTTTGTGATTGGTTAAAACTGGAGCTGTTTGCGTTTAATTTTCTAAATTGTGTTGCATGCAACTCTTTATGCAATAGGGCCCTGGTATTGTACAATAACATTAATATCAGATCATTAGCGTTAACAGCATGGATTATGGTTTCCATGGATTACCATTGCATCTATATCGTAAAAATATTTAAAACATTACAGGGAATTTACACATTTTTAAAGATTATGATTTAAAATGAAGTGTTTTAAGTGAAACATGAATTAGAATGTACCTTTGAATAATTAGACAGTCAGGTAAAAACAGAATATGAAAATGGTGGAGCATGACTAGAACATAAACAAGAAAAAGAAGTTGAAGAAGTCTTACCACTAACGATACTAATGTGAAAACTACTGCTGTCGTCACTTGCCATAACCTGGTAAAAAAGTTGAAAGGAAAAAAAAAATGATTAAAAAAGGAGATACGCCCCTGTTGTTTGAATAAACGTCCTTTCGATAGGCTGCGTATTTCTTAATATGTAAAAAGAGATATAATGCTACCGTGGCCTGTATCTGAATTCCATATACAACTGAATCGATGAATTAAGGTGCAAACTTATGTCACAATTCTAAAGGTGAAACCTTCCAGATGTGCACCAAAAGATGCAACATTCAGGATAATAAACCCTACATCTTGCACAATTCGTATCTTGAGCACTAAAAAAAAAAGGAAATGTATTTGACACCATACATTTTAAACGTTATTATATTACTTGCATTGAAAATAACTATAATGCAGGTAACATAACTTGAATAGTGAATTATAAACTTCAAAACAATCTAAATCTCGAGCATTTCAATTTACTAAGCTTAGTATGCATAGGGTGTGTATTTGATTCTGGCCAAATTTAACGATTTAATCGTTAAATCGCTTTGGAACGGTAGGACATTGATCAGGAAAAACTTCATTTAATTACCAGGTATCAAATTCACTCGATTTAAGGCTTCATTTATGCTGATGTGCAAAATGGATTGTATATAGCTCTACTGGGGCTCGAACCCCCAAACCTCCCCATTGTTCTCACCTTCAATCCACCTATGCCTGACCAGAGTTATCTATACTTTAAAAAATGTTTCAGAATTGAATGAGGAATGCAATTAAATCTAAATTCATCATCATGTTTTGTTTAAAAAAATTGTATGCAAAATTTGCACATAATGGTACGAAACGCATTATAAAAAGTGCAATGATAAAAAAGTGTAAATGTCTGTTTTTGTGTGATTGGTTGGTACTCACTTCCAGGAGTCATTTCCAGCCGGACAGCTGACAAGCACATTTTCACCAACTGGGGGTGGGGGGGGGGGGGGGGGGGG
>BQKZ01001832.1:39748-58186 GCA_036244855.1 Temnopleurus reevesii | reverse complement strand
GGGGGGGGGGGCGGTTCGGCCCCTAGATCCACCAATGGTTTTTTTCAGTTTATCTTACCTTAATCCGGCTGGCATGTTGAGAATATAATGATCATCGCTGCCGAGGATTTGACTGATCTGTAAAACGGAAATCCAGAATAATGTTATTAAAAATGCATATGATAGCTTAATAATGTAATCATTATGGTGTTTAAAGCAATTACAAAACAACTAAACATGATAGTGATGATGACAGATGATGATAATGATGATGGTGATAATGATGATGATGATGATGATGATGATGATGATGATGATGATGATGATGATGATGATGATGATATTGATGATGGCGATTATTTATAATGATGATGACAGATGTTGATGATAATGATGATGATGAAGATTATGATGATGAGGATGATGATGGTGATGGCGATTTTTATAATTATGATGACAGATGGGGATAATAATGATGATGACAATGATGATGATCATGGAGATTATGATGATGATGATGATGATGATGATGTTATTGATGATGATGATGATGATGATGACGATAGTGATGATGGCGATGATAACGATGATGGTGATGATAATGATGATGATGATGATGATGATGATGATGATGGTGATAATAATGATGATGGCGATGATAATGATGATGATGATGATGATGACAGATGGTGATAATGATGATCATGGTGATGATGATGATGATGATGGTGATAATGATCATTTTTTAAGATGATGATGATGATGTCAGATAATAATGATAATGACGCTGATGGTGATAATTACCATACTCTCAGCCATTCAGTTGTAATTAAAGCCTGGTTGGAATCTCTAAATACAGAACAACAAGAAACAAGGTGAGACAATTCTGTTACCTTTGAGAGAGGCACCGAACCATCTTCGCATTCCCCGACCCCGAGTAGCTTTCTCGTCTTGAGCCGACTCTGTAGTTCTCCACTGCTCTGTTTCCTGTAAATGAGAGAAATGGAAGAAATGGAAGAAATTTTAATAGGGGAATGATAAGACAGGCGTGGATTCAGACAGAAATCTCAAGAGAGGAAAAACATACCCCTCCTCAGAATTAAATGCAATGTCGAATAGGATGAATGTAGGCGACCCCAACTAAGGCGACCCGAACTCAAGCATTGATTTTAGGGTTTTTGCTTCCTCATTTTCATTCTGTATTTACATGTACTTGTTTATGTTTTTGAAAAATAAATGAATGTTCCATCCTCCAAACAGGTAGTTCCCTGCTCCAACCTCCCTACCTCATCTCCCATCCCAATTTATCGATATTTCTCTCCTCTCATATACTCTCTATAATTATCTACCTCACTCTTTCTGCGTAATTTCTTCTGTCTCTCAAATAATCTTCATGTTTTTTTTAAATTTGTCTCTTCTGTTTTCCATATTTCTCTCTCTCTCCCTCTGCCCCCCCCCCCCTCTCTCTCTCTCTCTCTTCCATATTACATTTATCATGTTTATCATTCTCCGATCCACACCATCCATGTCCGGCATTATACCACATCTGAAGGTTACTTCTATTTACTATTCTCAACATCTTGCTATATGACCTTTCTCCTCATTTGCTGGCCTCTTCGCGTTTCCTCTCTTCTATATAGACCCCCATTCCTCATCTTCCATCCTCTCCTCTTTTTCAACATCCCCATCTCAACTCTCATCCCGGTTTTTCATTCATTCTCTCTATTTTCATCTGTCTCTATCTCTGTCTCTTAGACTGTTCATATCTTGCTGTTTGTCTCTTCTGTTTTCTCCCTCTATTCCCATTTCTTCCTCCCTCACTCTCTCTCTCTCTCTCTCTCTCTCTCTCTTTCTCTCTCTCTCTCTCTCTCTCTCAAATATCCCCTTGTTGTTTGTTTCTCCCTCTGAGTCTTTACCACATGGAGCTATACATCTCACACCCTCTCTCTCTCTCTCTCTCTCTCTCTCTCTCTCTCTCTCTCTCTATCCCTATATCCCAACTCCCTTTCTCTACCTCCCATTTTCCCCCGTGCCTCTTTTCTTTCCTGCAATGATTAACGTTTAAGATGATGGCGCCATTGGCGCTTGCTTCTGAAATGTGCAAACAGGTAAACAATATATAATTCAACCACTTTATATCCAAATCCTCTAACATTTGAATTATTGATTTATTTTTCGTTCTGGTTTCCATTTGTTAAAGTGGAAAAAGAGCAGAATATCATAACATAAGCAGTCATTTTAAAGTGAGAGAAAGACTGGAATAAATCAAATTCGAGGCCAGAGTACGGCGAAAAATAGCAATACTTAATCAGTATACGACCTTAATAATGCATACGGCTAAAAACTAGATAATCTACCCTTTTCAACTCTCGATTTCTTTCACCAGGTAAAATGAAATATATCACAAGGCTAAAATAAAAGGGCAACCCAAATCATCATCATTATCATCGTCGTCATCATTATCGTCATCATCATCATCATCGTCGTCATCATCATCTTCATCACCATCATCATCATCATCATCACCATCATCATAATCAATATTATCATTATCATCATCGTCGTCATCATCATCATCATCATTAGTACTTTGCCGAATTATTACTCATTTTCTAACGTAGGCCACATAATACAATTCAAAAGTCTTATTTATGTCCGAAACTGTAAATATTCTATACCGCGGAAATCATCAGCATGACGACATCTTTTTAATCAGTTGCCATGGCAACAGCGATGTTCAATCAATATTCCGCTGCTCATGGAATCAAAACAAAACGCCATTGGTCTAGGGACCATGGGCCAATTGCACAAAATGGTCTCGGATATCATCATCTTGCTAAGACGTCTTAACTTCTTGTGCCATCCTCGTAACATAGACACAAACGTTGATACGTCTATGTTACAAGGATGGTAAAAGAAGTTAGGGAGAGTCCTAGCAAGGAGGGCATTGGTGAAACAATTTCGTGCAATTGGACCAAGCAGTGCACTCGCATCTGTCGCGAGCTTACAAGTTTTACATTTTTGCTCTCTGTTTTCGAAACCAAAACCCTTTAGTGAGCCAGTGGGGATCGGCATGCATTTTTGGTACACTCTCTGAAAAGGTGAAACTTAACCCATTTATAACCGAATTTGCTATTCCCATTGACTTTGTGCAGGGACTACCCGGTTCGAATAGTCAATGGGTTAATTTGCCATTTTCGGTTGAAATAGTATGAATATTATACCTGTCTGGCAAGTTCTTCTGATGCATGTACCGTACCAACCTACGAACCTATCAACCAAAATATTTCCATTAATAATGCCTTCCAACGCCATATTTGCGTGAATATTCAGAAATGAATGATAAATAATTTGAGTCTCTCTCACATGTAAATTGTGTGCGTAGGCGCATGGGGGCTTCGAAGGCTCGGGCATCCTGGGTCAGAGATAGGGGCTGTTTAATTTCAGATAAAAAGGGCACAACATTTGAACCGATGACCTTTTTTGGTTGGTCAGTTCTTCAAGGAGCAGGGGGGGGGGGGTTGGCGCCGTTGGAGTGTAATTGTAATAAGCCCCCCCCCCCCCCCCGCAGAATGTTTAAATCCTGGTTGCTTGTAAGTAAACGCAGACATGCGTTCTTTCTTTTCTTTTCCTTATTTCATTATTGAACGTACCAACTAATAGCTAAAATATACAGGAATTGAAATACGGCCAGCGAACACAAAAATAAGGGTAAAACACCTAGCTGATGCTAATATCTGCGAATATCTAACACCGGCCGAACGACTTCAACGTTGGCCAAGCATTTTTCATCTGAATTCATTTTATGCAATTATGGAACGTCTTTCAAAATTAATAAACGCTACCCAGACGATGGCTATAAGAGCAAAGGTGTAGCTATACACAAGCCCTTATACCTGGCAATGTATTCTGAGTAAATTCTTGACAGGTTATGACATGTATAAGATGTATTTTTGATGAATTAGAGAAATACTGAGGGCATACACTAAGCTAATGCTCAAGCATGCAAACTTCGATCACCTAATGCCGAATGACTAGCCAAGCGTCTTCTCTCTGTATTTTCTGCAATCACGGAGCGTCTTCAAATTTCATAGACGCTAGGCAGACGTTTGGCTATAGACGCAAAGGTGTAACAGAGCCATTTACCATGTTTACCTGGCATTATTCTGGGTAAATTCTTGACAGGTTATGAAAGGTATAAGATGTATTTTTGATGAATTGGAGATAGGTGAGATAGATGAGCTGTTACCTGACGCATGATATTCTGAGTGAATTCTTGACAGGTTATGAAAGGTATAAGATGTATTTTTGATGAATTAGAGATAGGTGAATGGTGACGCGAAACTACCTAGAGCATTGAGAATCTCAACGGTACATGTAGGGTGTACATCTTAAAGGTGCTAAATCACAATTGACAAAAACATTTCATTGCGAATTATGGTGTTAAATCAGCACAAATTTGATGTCTATATGGTCAAGATGGTGTAACACCTTGAGCTAGAATAACACAGCAGGTGCTGAATTAGATTGAATGTAATCTACTGTCATTGAAAAGTTTAAACATGCATTTCACACAAAGAATTAAAAAATAATAGATTAAAAATAACACAATTAATATCAGTTCAAATAAGGACTTTTGAAGAGATTATAAGTTGTTTTTTGGCGCTCCAGTATGAAGTTGGCGTTACCCTTAACATTCTAATTTTTGCACATTACATTTACAAAAATCAAGAAAATTATTTGAGAAGCATTTATGCTGACGTTTTTTCTAAAATAAAGTCGAACGTATCAAAGTATTACAATTAACTTTTAGACTTTGTGTGTTGTAATTAACTATAACTGCACAATACACGAGTAAATTTCTTCACAATGCTCTTATTTTTATAAGTATTTCTGCAACTTAATTGGGCCTTCCATCAACACTCTCATCTTATATGAATGGAGACAATTTCGCAAGCGAAATAATACATATGCCATAAAATGGTGCTAATGGATTTACTTCCTTTTGGGAATGATCTTGTCATATATACACAGTAAGAAAATACGTCCCTTAAATGTTTTCCGCGGAGGCACGCAACCTCGATAAGAGCAGAGTAAATTCCCAGTTACTCAGCGTAAATAGCCGGTGTATTGGCACTGTAAATTGAATTCATTTTATGGTCATTATAATGTATGTATGGAGGCATCATGGTGTAGTGCTTCACACTCTTGCAGAGGATCGGCGGTTCGATTCGCACCCATGTCAAATAGAAGCACCGATTCAACACGACTTAACACGACTCTTTGTCCAGGACTCGACTGGGTAACCGATGACAAAGAATCGCATTGAGTCGTGTTGAATCGGGATTTTATGTATAGGACCCCATGTCACATAGAAGCCCCGATTGAACACGACAATTTGTCCAGGGGTCCACTGGGTAAACAACGACCAGGAATCGTGTTGAGTCGTGTTGAATTGGGGCTCTATGTGATCGGGCTCTATGTTTTTATAGAAATCCCGATTCAACAAGACACTTTATCCAGGACTCGACTGGGTAAACAATGACCAAGAATCGTGTTGAGTCGTGTTGAATAGGGGATAGTGACCTTTCTCCAGCAGTAATTTCATCCACATTGTGCTGCACTCTACCCAGGTGTGATTGTGGATCGATGGGAAGTGACCACTGAGATGAATTCAGCATCAGATGTCTTGATTGAAGCACCCTGTTGGAATACTCCACAGGGAGTGGAAATGAGCATATACTATGCTTGCAAGTATGAATCCAATAAACCGGGATAATAATTGCTTTTTTTAATTACAGGGCGACACTCTGGGAGCACTTGTAAAACTAGAGCATCTAACCTGGTAAAATAAGATGCCTTATCATCATCGAAGTTCCAATAGGATACGCTTGGCCAATGTTAAATAAGTTCGGCTTTCGCTTGATTGATTTTTGACTTGATCTGATTTGAATTTATTTTTCCACTTTCGTTTACAATAACAGATCATATATGACAATAATACATATCAATCAAGAAATAGTTACACAAAATCGAAAAAATTAATAAGAATTAGTCGCTTGACATTTTGCAGATGGTAAATTTACAGATAAGCATGTGAAATAAGGTCAAGAAAACATTTTTATTTACCCTTCACCATCTGGCCCTCTGAAAAGGCCCGACCGTAATATTTTTATTTTACTTTTCACTTAAATGACAAGTGAAATTATAGAACTGTGAAATATAATCTGAACAAAATTAATATTTAGATGTACTGCGGGAGCTTCTCGCTCCAATTCACAATTGAAATGTGTTCTAAAAATAACAATTATAGGAGGGGAGAATCCGACCTACCGATGACTTTCAAGGGCATTCAAACAATATTCTGTTTGGCCTTGATATTAAATCAATTTATGCTGGGTATATAGGTTGGATATTGATGTTCTCTGTGATTGAGCCTTTACGTGTAGGGTGGTAGTCCAGTTGAGGACTGTGTGTTCTGATAGCACCCACCTCTGCATATTCTCTTACACTGAACACACAGGGACTGCAAGCACTCAACCACAGAGTCCTTACATAACCCTCTGATCTGTATACCCCTCTGGTCGCGATCCGACCAGTGTAAGAGAATATGCAGATGCGGGAGCTATCAGAACACACAGTCCTCAACTGGACTAGTAGGGTGGGGGTTGGATGTCCGGACACTTAACACAAATAAAATCCCCTCTTCTGCCTTTGAATTTCACAAAAACTATGGATCAAATAACAAAATAATGGTGAGAATTTTGTGTTTTATCATATTGTCTGACATTATATTCAAACAAATCATGACATTGTGCTTTCCAAATTTCCAAAAATGCCGTTTTTCCGGATACCCAACATGTCCGGGCAATTAGTATATATACATGCACACTAGCTGATGTATACGGAATCGCATTTTCAATCACTTTAATCAGTTGGGGAGGGACAGAGCAGGGCAATACGGCGTCTATAGGTCTATCGTATTCATAAAATGGAAAATTACGTTGCGTATGAACGCATCAAGATGCTACAAAATCTCTGTCTGGATCTGAACTAATACAAAAATAATACTGTAGAGTGCACACAATCACTCTACCATGTCTACAGAGTGGCCAATGCTTATTATATTATTCCTTTTATTGTCATGGCTTTAGCCCGGTGTACACCAGTGCACTCTACATTAATGGAATACAAATTCCTGACAGGTACCCATTTGGGCTGAGTGCAACAATATGGATAATTTCTTGCTAAAATAAATCAACACCAATGCTGCATGGGCTTCAAATCAAGCAACTCTGGTTGAAATGCAAAATAGAGGACCACATCACGTCGCTTTATTCCTCAAACCACCTAGACGTAAAATATACTTTCGGGGGCGGACCAGATATATATATATACATGTATATTGGGGGTCAAATGTTATCATTCCATTAAACATGGGCCCTTTTCACAATAGAGCCTGAAAGGAAGGACAGTCATTTGTTTAACCAACAGACAAGGGAGCACCCACCTCCCCCCCCCAAAAAAAAATAGAACGGAAAACAGTCCCTAAAAATGTTTAATTCTGGGGAAATTAAGTTGAACGGTTATTGGGGGGGGGGGGGGTCCTTTGGCTCCTAGATCCGCCCATAATTTTGATGTATGCATTCATCAGATTCAAGATTTAAAAAAAAAGCATAACAAGTCTCTCGATATACGTATCCAACATTATCCCTAATCGCGATGATCGGGGAGAGTAAAGTGGAGGAGGCAGTTGTCCTGCACGACCCAAAAGGAGGAGGAAGAGAGGGGGCGGGAAAATTTCTGCCCCTGGATCCGCCTATTGTGGTTGATGCATTCATTACTAAAACAAACACACAAACACACACTTACCCAAACGTCGTTTCAATATGCGCTTCTTTATATGGAGGTCTCCTTCCCGCGTTCATAACGAAGCAATTTCTCAAATTACTTCCTCTCTGTTCAAATAATCAAATATTCCTCACATAGAATCTCCAAACAATGTTTAATAACACTTCCTCTGTTCAAACAATTAAATCCTCCTTAGACACACGATGATCAAACAGTGTTCATCCGTTCAAGTTCTCATCACAATTAGCTTTTGAAGAATGTCAACGTACTGGGCACGTGCCTGGCGGAAAAGCATCGGTCACACAATTGCGCTCTGTCCTGACCGTCCCCTTTGCATCTAGAATATATCATTGCGACAGTGTTGATAACTGGTACCAACCGGGTCGTTTGTAGACCGAAATGTCACGGTGTGACGAGGTGTTACACACTGACACGTACTACAGGAGTATTCATATTTCTGAAGGCAGTAATACATAATGGCTCTCACAAAGGGAGGGGTCATCTATCAATGACATATAACGAGTTGTGGTTTTTAGTATATAAACCTTATTGTCTACTTCTTCGTAAATAAAAAGAGTTAATTCTTGGAAGCAAGGCTCTTACGTTAATTTTGTGGCTACAAATAAGGGTCTTCATCTTCCTACAAGAGTGGGTTTTCGAAATTGGTGGACGATGGCTCGTGGACGGTAGAAACCAAGTGCGCATTTGATGTGCGCAGTAATGACAAGTACTGATGTGCGCATTCTTTGATGCGCAGATCAGATGCGCTCTCGTTTTCTACCATCTATAGGCCTCCGTCCACCAATTTCGAAAACTCCCTGTTTTATATAAGACATCATTATTCATTTACAAATATTCCCCGAATGTAGAGGATCGGGATATTTGACAAAAACGTCTGCAAACCTCTGTCTAAAGTTTCGAAAACAATATAATATTTTATACAAGACGTCGTTATTCATTCACAAACATTCCCAAAATTTGGAGGATCGGGCGATTTAATAAAGAGAAAGAAAAAGGAAGAAAAAAACAGGAATTTCGAAGCTTCTGGAAAGACAAGTCACACAAATCGCTTAATTTGCTCGAAAGTTACAAGCAATTTCTCTCGCATTCGCCTAATAAAGCCCACGGGAAGATTGGGGAAGGAGGACAGAGGTTCACGTACTTACACGCGAGACACGTCGCATTATTGATTCGAAGAGGGAGAAATCGTTGATATTAGACTTGGAGATTAGATTCTGACGCTGGTCGACACTGCGAACAGAAGGGACAAAATGACTGGGACAAAATAGAGAACTAGATCCAAGCCTTCAAAATAGCTTTAAGATCACAGGATAAGATTGCATGTTTATTTACGGCTTGGTGTTCAACATTTCTCTCCAGAATAAGAGGGGAATGGAATTTGGAATTTATTCATTTGAACGTCATTGACATGTACAGCCAACATTTTGTTCTGATTACATTTTTTTTCATACACACTGTGTTATATCAAACAAATTATACAAAACAAAGAAAATATAGATGATTTAGTAACAATAATGAAACAATTGCATATGAGATTAAATAAATATTTGACAACAACCATTTGTTACAATATACATTGAATATATACAATTAATACATATACAATGAAAATAACTGGGACAGTTAAAAAAAAAACTTCATTCAAGCATTAGCAATAGCTTCATGAGCACAAAGGAAAGTTCATTCACCGAGAGTTGTTCAACATTTCTCTGTCGAATAAGAGGGAAGGAAACTCTCCCGTATGTATTTAGCTATTGCCGATGCTTACCTTTGGGATACAGTTATACCATGGTACTATAGATATACATAATATATTTGCTCCTCTGCGTCAGATAGGTGTTACCTGAAATTGACTTGACGCTGTCAGGCACGGGTTGAACAAGGATATAAAAAAAATTCGTTGGGGTACGATGCTTAAATGGAAGTTATTTACTTTGTTCCAGGACTTTGTCCCTTCTGCTCTCAGTGCAGGTATTTTGCACTGAATACGAATGTTCAACTGTGGCCCCTTCATATTACATTCCCAGGTTGAAAACACCCACAGGCCTGGCACATGATTGCATCAACATCACGTAGCATCAATAAATATGGCGACGACAATTAGTTTATAGTCATTTAATCGACTAATGTTGTACTAATAAGAGACTAGTTTATCATAGTCAACCAACTAGCTTGTTTTTTTTTAAAATATACTTAATCAATCGATAAATTTGGCCTATAAACGACACAGTTATATTAAGAGACCTTACCAATCTGGTTAGTCAGTCGATTAAGGTCGCGTCAAGATACTAGTTATAATTAGTCAATCGACTATGGTGTAAAAACTTGTTTTAAGTTGACGAATCGCCTAAAGTTGTGTTAGGAGATTTTTCCGTAATTAAGTTAACTAGGTGTGTGTTGAGAGATAGGTTTATAGTCATTCATTCAGATAGGGTTGTTTTAAGAGACTAGTAATAATTAGTCAATCTACTTGGGTGGTTTAAGAGACTAAATTTCGATCAGTGTTTCGACTAAGATTGTGTAGACACTAATTTAAAGTTGGCCAACCGACTAAAGTTGTGTAAAGAGACTTTTGCGTTAGTCAGTTAACTAATGTAAAGAGACTATTATATCAGTCAATCGAGAAAGGAGACTAGTTTATAATAAATCAATCGACTTGGGTGGTTTAAGGGAAATTACGGTTAGTAAATCGACTAGGTTGTTTAGTCTCTTATTTAAAGTTAGCCAATCGACTAGAGGAGATTTTACCGCTAGTTAGTTAACTAGCTCTGTGATGAGAGAATATTTTATAGTTAGTCAATCGAGAAAGTAGACTAGTTTATGATTAATCAATAGACTTTGGGGTTTAAAGCCCATGTACAGTTTTGGTAAAAGCGAATATTTTTGTTGCCAAATTTTGTCTTCAAATCTATATAAAATGAAACATGATATCATGAACATGCTGTACAAAAGATTGTGCGAAAAATGAATAAGTTTTGGAAAAGTTATAACCTAAAATGTGCAAAATATTTCAGCGTCGTGTCCCCCGACGCTAATTCAATATTTTCTTTCTTGATACAGGACAACTTCTCATGCACAGAATTGGATGAAAATTTCAGAATTTATTCTTTGTGTATTCCTTTTTATCATGCTTTAATCAAATCTTGGAAATAACTTTGTATATACCCGATAAGAAGCAAAATATTGTTATAACCAAGAGAGGGCGCTAGATACGATTTAACGGTCAAATTCAAATTTTCAAAAGACTTAGCTCGTAGAAAAATATGCTTTGGTCTTAAAATGTGTATAAAAATTACATGTCATGGTAAATATCCCCAAAATTCACATTTCTTAATCTTTACCAAAACTATACTTGGGCTTTAAGACGTCAGTCAATTGTAGTCAATTGACTAAATGATCGTGTTAGGAGACTTGTGCTCAAGTATCAACTTGAATAAGGCTGTGTTTAGAGACTTGTTTACAGAATGATGACTACTTTATAGTTAGTCAATCTACTAGGGTTGTGTTGAAAAACGAGCTTACGGACGATCAGTCAACGGGGTTGAATTAAGTGACTAGTTAGTCAATTGACTAGGGTTGTGCAAAATCCCCCCCTTTTTTTAAAGATATAGTATATACCCCGAAAACCTTTCCATGGTGTTGAATGGTGTGCGCAGGATGCACATACGTTTCAAAACAATGCACTCTAAACTTCCATTTATCAGAACTTGAAGTCGCTAATTAATTATCCGTGCTATCTTAGGATTTAATGAGCCAATTTTTACATCTTGGGGGAGACAATTAAATCCATCAAATTCCCACAGTGCACACATTAAGCATCTGGCATTGAAAATACGAGGAGGTTTACGACTACAGGGTGTATACTAAATTAATTTAAAAGTGTGAAACTGTTTCAAATTATATTTAATTTCAGATTTCACGTTTAAAGATGCGCAATAATCTTTTATATCCAGTGCTTCAAATACATTTCCTCCTATGCTAAGGCAGGCGCGTTGTGTTATTTATTTTCTCTTTTTTTAAATTTTCATAAAGGATGTCAAATGATTTGTGCCCGATTGATCAAATGAAATTATCGTACACAAGCTTTAGTACATCATGTTTTCTAATTTGAAAAGGGCATAGGGCATTATAAAGTAAATAAGGTATTATTTGCTACATGACGAAACTCATTTTACCTCCCCTTATATAAAACATCACTAATTCGATAAAAACATGACGAGGCTATAACCCTGAATACAAATGAACTCAATATTAATCATGTCCTTTCCTCCACACACAACACAACACTCACGCAAAGATGGGAACTTTCCCTGATTATATCTTTTATTTTATACATTAGACAAGGCTTTAAAAAATATACACTTTCACACACAAATCCAACAAATCTGCAACATCCCCCACTCTGCTCTCCTTACTTTCCCGCGCAAAATCGCTTCTATGATTTATCAAGACGATTGATACGGTAGGATACGGCGTAATTAAAATACAATCCGGTAGACGCAATCCAATACAATTCCCACTCCATGCAAAGATCCTCCTCCTCAACTAACAAACAAAAAGAAAGTGCGCAAATCCACGCAGAAAAGTAGTAAGATAATCCGTTTCCATGGTAATCACAGAATGTAAACGTTATTCTCAACCCACGTGTGAATCCGTATAAAAGAGATATGAAGTCGTACAATAGGAGTGAAATAATCGGCTCACAGCGCGGCTTCCAATATTGCGCCAATTTTAATAAGTGATGGAAGGCCGTTCTTGGCGGGCTGCAGAGAACGGCGGCACATGGATGCATATTAACATAGGAACCGCAAACGTATATAGAATTGATCAAACTCTGCGCTTGTATCACGACTGGGGGATGACTACTCTTCATGGGGTGCACAGAGATGCCAACCGTTCCGGGATATTCATGAGGTCAAAATTGAAATTTGAATAATGTAACGTCTGAATAAAAGTTAGAGAAAACACGACAACAATATTCATACTCTCAGGGATCTGTTGGCGATGAAAGCCTTGAATTCGTATCAAAATACGCCTCATGTATGATCTGGAACGGGTGGCATCTCCAGATTAAGATGAAGATGGGAGGGTGGGAGGATGGGAGGATGAGAGCACGGGATGCGATCCACTCGAGATGGAAAGCGAACGTCTCATTTCAAGGGGCAAACTCATTGTGCAGGATGGTCAAAAAGAGCAGTTTGTTCGTATTGGGTAATGGGGTCAGTCACACCCACCTAATCCCACCATGTTGCTAAACTGAACTGTCTTAAATTTGAACTATAAATCATGAGTTGGTTAATCAATTAATTTGTGCAATTGAGATTGAGAAACATAATCTTCAAACATCAAATTTCAAACGGAATAAGATAGCAATATTTGCAATTTTGTTGATGCAGTTTGAGAGCAGGTCGGGGTCACTCTGTTGGTGTGACTGCCGTATAATATCAGAAGAGTTAACAAACTTACCCTGATAGACTGAGTCGGTTGTTTTCATGTGCAAATTCGGATCAAAAGCATTATTTCATTATCACAAATCAACGCAAAACAGGTTTACAATGTATTATACCCTTTGATGTCTTTGAATCTTGAAATATCTGAAAGGTATGGACAGAATGAGATAAACATGTATAATCTAAAATAAAGAGTAAAAAGACAGATCTGCGCCAAGAAAAGGCCTGCTGTTGGTCAGCAAAATGATTACGCTCTAATCGTCGAAGATCGCCGCAGAGGTTTCTCTGTGCGTTGCTGAGAAACAGATAAGTGTCTGGCCGGACTCTTATGGATTATTTATTGTATACAACAGAGAATGTCTGGGGATGATAATAATATGGTAATATCATATTGGAAAAGGTAAGGGGGCTGCAACCCCACCCACCCGCTTTTGACTCCCATGCATCCATCTGCTTCATACTGCAGTAATATACTGCATGGATAATGGATACTCAGAGAGATAGAGGAAGAGCTTCGCCGTCGGAAATAAATCTTCCATCACCAATCGAAGAAGGATGAGATGGTTCATAAGTTGATTTCCATGACATCCTTCACGCTCAATCTACCATAACAATCACACATGACGAAGGGCCGGTTACACGGGATAACGAAGTGGCCAATTTCACGTACATCCCATTGAAGTTTGTAATTATATATGTGTGACGCACGTTATCAAATCAATTACATGAATTATGGACGATATTGTGCAAATCGCATCTGTGAACTTATGATACATTATCATAATATCATTAAAGGTATATTTCAGTTGATCCAGCACCGAACTTCACGTACATTTCATAGAAGATGCATAATCTTATATATATATTTGAAGGATGCGCGTTATCAAATCAATAACGCACAATCAACCATAACTATCACACATGACGAGCGGGTTGGTTACACGGGATAACGAAGCGGCCAATTTCACGTACATTCCATTGAAGTTTGTAATATATCTATGTGATGCACGTTATCAAATCAATTACATGAATTATGGACGGTATTGTGCAACTCGCCTCTGTGAACGTACACTCTTAAAATCATTTGCCCAACATGTAGGTTATTATGAGTCCGATCAACTTTGGGTAATTTTATGCCCCAATTGAGTATTTTCTCCCCAACATTTGCCCAATTTTAGGAATTATGTACTACACATGTAGTAAAATTTTGTCATAATATACCCAATTTTCGTTTGCCCAAATCATGAGGGTTCGTATGTGTCCACTGGGTAATGAAATTACCCAACTTTTACCCAATATTTTTAAGAGTGTATGATACATAATTCTTAAAGGTATATGTCAGTTGTAGGGAGAGTTGGAGCTTCAGTTATCTCAGTTGTGAACTGCAATAATAACACAATGCAGTTTTCAATAACAAATTAGAGCATATATATTCACAATTTGTTTGAATAAAATCGACTTCGAAATGGCGTATTTATCGGAAAACGAAGATGATACCGTGCGTCGCATCGATTTTATACGAAAGCTAACTGCTCACTGCGCGGAAATGCCGCTCGCCTATCGCGAAACCCAACGGACTAAACATCGTATGCAACAATAAATTGTTTTTTTTTAATTGGTTGATGGAAACTTGCGGACGGTACAACAACAGAAATGGCAGTAGCATATACGAGTGCGCAACTGCATTGCACAGATAAATGACAAGTGCGCATATGATGCGCAATAAATCATAACACTTATTGTGCACATCGGTTACGTCCACAATCCTACGTTCACTAATTTCCAAAACACGCCTACACGCTTTGGCTACGATCACTTCGTGAAAAAGACGGACGATTTTATGTTCATTATTTTGACTTGCATGACTTTTGGGAGATCTGAAAGTTAATCGACTTCCTTTGCTCACCCGTGGGGCAACAGACTCCAGGGTGACGTTTTACCAAAACACTCTTAAAGTTACGAACGACTTCAAGGAGGACTTAAGTATGTTCACGAGTCCAATACGAACAGGATTCTCGATAATGCAGCATCAGAACTGTTACCAGTCGTACGTAGAGTCGTTCTTAAAGTATTCTTAAACTTGGTGAAACGATGCCCAGCATGGGCCGAATCTGACTTTTCAAGATTCAAGTAGCTTGATAAAAACCGTTTCGAGCAACAGCCCCCTGGTTGCTACGCATCACACGAATGGCATGCATGGCTACAATGTCGACTTAAATCAAATTTACTCGCGCACCGGTCGGACAGCCACTTAGCATGCTTAGCCGCGTTCACACATAGAAGAAAAGCTATACTTAAGTCAAGTTTACCCATGTTAAGTTCATTTTGTTTTAAATTTATTTTTAGGTCTTCTTTATACAGGGTAGCCCTTTCAATGATAAAATTGATCTACCAAGGAGCCCTGTATACGTTTTATTTCATGGTAAGTTTACTTACCACTTGGTAAATGGTCAATAATGTTCAATAGTACATGGTCAATATGGGTACAGCGATGATTTGCACAATTATACATGGAAAATAAACGTAAGATATCAAACAGAATGAAAATAGATACTATCCATTGTGTGTGTGTGTGGGGGGGGGGGNCCCTTCTTCTTTCACTTCTTTCTTTGCCCCGGTCACACAGGGCCCCGGGAGCAACACGGTTCTTTATGCGGAGGCAGAAAACTGTGAATGATTAACAAAGAGTCGTGTTGAATCATGTTGCTTCCGGGATCCTTATATGTGACCGGGGCCTAAATGCCGAGCACCTGGCAAGAAAAGCAGATTGTCCCATTTTAAGTCTTTGGTATGACTCAGCCAGGGATCGAACCCACGACCTCCCGTTCACGGGGTAGATGCTCTACCCATGAGACATATATGTCCAGATTTAAGTCAAATTTACACCCAATCTGTAAAATTAGAGCGGGTCTGATGTCAGCAGACTGCATGATTACTAAAGATTTCTGTAAAAATACAGCAACGTCCAAACACAATTAGATACAGGTTTATAAATATCTAGAAGTGCAGTGATTATAAAGTGAATCATATGAATCTGAATTATTTGTTTTCAATGGCCATTAAACATCATATTCCTCGATGCATAAAAATTACAATTTATAACAACTTTATTATTTGTAGCAGATAATGTGAAATCCGAGAGGCTGATTGGCTGTTGAATAATGTTGTCATGGTAATTAACATTATTTGCGATGTAGTATTATTAAGTGGAAATATGTATGCAGGAAGTAATTGTTATAACAATGAAGACAACACAGTTTATATGTAATAACAGGATTTGAAACCTCTGTCATCGGGGTATAATTAATGAAGATTGATTTTTTTTTTCTGCTACACCTACTGTAATCATTTGCAATTGATTTATCTATTTAGTTTTGGTTTGGATCAGATTTTTATTGTTATTGCTTAAAGGTACACAGTTCGGTTATTTGAGATGGCGTGAATCACAGAATTTACCCAAGCGCCGATTATAAGTGTTGGTTTTCAAAATTGGTGGACGGAGGTTTGGGGCGGTGCGTCATAAACGACAAGTGCGCAGCTGATGTGCGCATCATAGATTGCGCACCAGATATGCGCTCGTTTACTATCGTCCACAAGCCCATGTTCATCAATTTCGAAAACTCACTAATGTTCTAAACGATCAAAGAAATTTATAATATGATGATGGTGATGGTAATGGTGATTGACTGAGGCGCCGCGGGGTGCGCCTGAAATCAAGCTGTTCGGGACAGTCATAGACTTGGGTTAGTTCCTGCCTGTAGGTTCGAATCCTGGTCGCATACCGTCTTTCGGATGGAGACATTAAGATGGCGATCCTCTTTCTCCCTTCTTCTTCTGGCGTAAATATTCAGAATTGAATGATACACGCCTCTAAACTACATCCTTTCCTTTTTTTTACGGCACTTGTATTCCGCCAAATATAATTATTTGTTTAGTCTACATTTCCGTACATCTGAAAACAAAATCTATATTCACTATTGTAAAATGGTTTAACATATTCATTTGATTAAAATGTACGACAGAGCTCCTCTGTAGAGCATGTCTGGGTGAATGCTACCCTGCTTTTTATCAAGAACAGAAGAAGGAAATAAGAACAATGAAATGAAAAAGAATCCCCTTATCTGTAATAAATTACTAAACCCGCTATTATAGATTGATCATGATAATACATATTTCATAAATATAAGTGTGGCTAATCAATTTCCTCTGGTTTCGTAACGTGTTCTTGAGCGAAAGATGCCTAAAGCTCTCGGTTTTCCTGATATCTTAAGAGCGCTTCCTTGATGAATTGAAACTAATCTATCTGGCCTGTCCCCTGTAACATAAACATATTTGCGATCAATCGCAAGCCTTTAGTACACAATTTCCCATAGACTTGCGATTCATATCAGTCGTATGATTGATTTAAATGCTTTATGTTACAGGGCCCTGGCCTGTCCCCTGAAACCACAAATGGCGAGGCACCGGGCTTAAAACATACAGACGCTAAATGGTTTCATCTCAGCATATTCATCATTCATTTTAAAGGCAGTGTTCTCATTTTGCATCTATTTTTTGGGCTCGACCATGCATCATTCGCTTTAGAGGCGGCGTACTGATTTTACAAGATAAAATTATAATATTCTTAGACAATTATTGGCAAAAAAAGGGTTTTCTCTCCACATAAGTACTGATTTCGAATGCTAAAACATTGCATTTTCAGGGTGTGTTGTTCGAAATTTGCAATTGATCGTAAGTAGCAGTTGATCAGCACGCGCAATTCCAATCGTCGTTTCATGAACGTCTGGTTAAAAGCGCATACACTGCGAGAATTGATATGCGCCTTACAAAATGTACAATATGCAACTAATTTCAGTTGATTTGTGAATTATTGGTGATAGAAATGTTGTCTCTTCCCACATTCATCAGTCGTTTTAAAGGCAACGCACGATTTTGCATGCTAGAATATAATATTCTTAGACAATTATTGGTGATAGAAAGGTCTTGCGTTCCCACATTCATCATTCCTTGGAAAGGCACTGGACCAATGTCTCATGAAAAATATGATATTCTCACATAGTTATTGGTGACAGAATGTTTTGATGAATGATGACTCAGGTCTGCATTTAGGATTTTTTGAAGGGGGAGGGGGGGGGGG
>BQKZ01001831.1:55964-69853 GCA_036244855.1 Temnopleurus reevesii | reverse complement strand
AATATTGTACGTAATTTTAATTCTGTTACCTCTTCAAGGGTCCTACGTTTTACAAGTTTTCAACTTTTTAGTAGCCACCCTTTTTTTCTATTGTTATCAAAATGTAGACAAATTTATTGAACATGTTTTTATTTTTACATTGTAAATACCATTGTATTTGTTCTTTTTATGATTGATAATGGAAAATAAACTGAACTGAACTGAACTGAACTGAACACTCTTAGAAAAAAATGGGTGCTTGAAGGGCTCAAGGCTTATCCCGTATTCGGAACCTCAGGGATGTGGCGTTCTGTTTTCTAAGCACGTTAAGAGTTTTTTTTTTTTTTTTTTTTATTGATAACACTTATAATACTGATGATTATCATTATTGTTACCATTTGTACATTAATCATCAAGTGCGCGAACTGTGGGGAGGGCTTTGGGGCTCGAGGCCCAGGCAAATTGCTGAGGGGAGCTAAAATTTACTTTATTCTGCTTCTCTTGCAGAAGAGCCTTTATGTTTTTGTTGCTGTTTTATTTTGGGGTTTATTTTTCTTTATTATTCTTTATTTGTCGGCTCCTAGGGGAGGGGGATCGCAAAATTTCAAGTTGATAATCATAGTTATTACCTGTATCGTCTTTTCTCTGAAAAGGCAGAGGGAAATAATGGACTGATATAAAAAAATATTTTTGAAGAAATCTATGCAGTCATACGCCATCGTGGCTGGCGCTGTTCAGTCAAAGAGGCAATCGCTGATTGGGGTCGAAATCAAATACGTACATAAAGAGTTGACCCTGAAATTATTAAAATATTTTGCTTTCCACATGTAATTGTCCCTTCCCGGAAACCCCTAACAAAATTAAGCAAATAGGATAAAAGCAAAGAAAAAAGGAAATGGGAAAGGATTCCTAAATCCCTCTGCTCTCACCATTTCCCGGTTCCCACTTTAGGCCAACCCCTTCTCCCCCTCTATCCCTATATACACCCCTCCCTTCCCCTCTCTCTCTTCCTTTATCCATGCTCCGTTTCTCCATCCCTGTCTGATCTATTTCATAAGATATTTTATCTCTCTCCCTCAGCCTCTCTTACTACTACTCATTACCCCACTCCCTCTCTTTCCCTGCCCTCTTCCCCCTCTCTTCCGCACAAGATTATATCTCTCTCCCTCCTCATCCAGAGGTGCTAACCGTTCCGGAATATGCACGAGGTCAAAATTATATTAGAATAAGTTACTAGCTGACAATGGCTGTTGTTAAATTAAATGGTAACTATTATGAAAATACAAGTTGATCTGTATTGATGTATTATACCATCATCAATACCCTTTTCAGTGAAAGAGAGTCCAAATGTGTTTCATATATTTAATTATAAATATTTTTTTCAATTTTATGTTGGCTTAGTAGGGAACGCCCCTAAAAATTTCTTTCAAATGTCAATCCGGTTGTGACATCACAAGAGTCAAGTTTGTTCACCTTGCTACATCATGTTTCAGAGCTGGTTCTGTAAATAACAAAAGGAAATATGTGGATCAATGAAAGGGAATTGGAATGCGCAATCACCTGAATTGAAATCCCTGCATTGATCCACATATTAACTTGTGATAAAAACATTGGATTTATGAAAATACATCTCACACAAATTCTAGAATTTGGTTGGCATCTCAGCAGCAGCACCTCTCCCTATTGCACATTATTTTCCTCACCAATTTCTGTATAACTATTCTACCCTCTCACCCCCCACCCCCCCCCCCCCCCCCCCCCCCCCCCCCTCCACACACACACACTATCCCTCTCATTCAATCTCCGTCTCCTCCCTCTATCTCCCTCTTTCCTTCTCCCTCTATCTTTCCATCCTCCTCTCTCTCTCTCTTTCTCGCTCTCTCACACACACACACACACGCCAACAAATATCATTCTCCATCATCATACACCAAATCGTTCTAAAACAGGGCAGACAAACTATTACTACTCGCTGATCAATTTATTAACAAGAAATCTTACAAAGTTACCTTAGAAACACTTCTCATCTTGGAATCGCAGGGTAACGTTAGTTTAAAATACAGAAAGGAGAAAGGTCTCAATAAGAAAGGGACAAATATGTTGCATTGGCAATTACTTTAAAAAAGCATATAAAACAAGTTTGGGTTTACAACTTTACAAGATTGGACATTCAGAGAAGATTGGGTTTGAGCTTATTTCATAATAGTTAATAGAGATTTACTTCATAACTCATAACCTACTGCATTACAGAACCTTAGATTGATAAAAATTTCTTGAAAGCATGGAGCATTGTGTGCTCAACGTATGTGACTGGGGACAACAGAATCAAGTACAGAATCCAATTGCAAAGACATGTATGTGGAGTGATAGTAATGAGGAATCGTATTCCTTCGAAAGCAAATAATACAACTTGACAAAAACTAGATTCTACATTGTGCAACAATACATCTTTGGTGATATTTATCCAAAATAAACATGAAATCCTTCCGATTTTGTTGGTGTTGTCCAAGACGTTCGTCAACTATTCCATCTCTCCCACACAACAAAATCCTTTCTCATGACAACAAGAAATACTGAGTGTTAAATGTCATAATATTAATTTGCTTCGCAAGCATTTGTGTTTGTACTTGTAGGAAAACAAAAACAATTGATGCTTTACACCATTTCAAATCATACTAAACACATTTCCCTCTCAATTAAAAATAAATGGAGGTCATGTATAACCCGTTGAAAAAAGTAAATAACTTATCCTATCTTTTAAATCAAAGTCATCAACAGTAATTTAGGAAACTGATGAAATGAGAAGCTACAATCATCAATTCAGTCAGTTTAGTAATGAAAAAGAAAGGTATTAAAAATCCGGTTTACAAATTACCACACAAAAAAAGTCATTCACTACAATTAAAAAACATCCAACACTGGAGATCAAAGTGCTGCTATACAGAAGAATTAAAACCCCGTTATAAAAAATAGCATCACTACAAATACAACCAGATGGTTTTTCTACATTTTACAGCGAAGATTTTTTTTTCGAATATAATAATAGGAAACAAAGGTCATCAGCTGTACAGGTAAACTGACAAATATTTACAATAGCTTTGATATCATATGAAAACAGCCCCCTTTTTTTTTTTTTTTATTATCCATCTGTCATGAAAATTTACAGATCAGCATCATCGGTCTCGTGTCAGGTATTCTAGAACTGCCAACCGTTCTGGAAAATGCATAAGGTGTGCATGTAGTTTGATATGAATTAAGGCTTTCATTACAAGTGCAGTACTGAGAGTTTGGTTATTGTTGTCATGTTTACTCTCACATTTGGTTCAGTTGTTGCATCATTCACATTTTAGTTAAGATCTCATGCATATTCTAAAAATGGTTGGCACATCTAATACTGGAGTACTGGAGTACACAGAACTTTCAGATGAAGTGCAATGTTATCTTATGCTTCAAAATTTGCAATTTTCTTCTGAGAAATGTTCAGAATTTAGGAAATATTCTGTCTGCACATGGGACATTATATTTACATCCTTAACCGAACAAAACCTGACGAGTCTTCGATAATACTATCTATAAACAGGACTTGGCCAATATCCCAAGTTGTTACATGATCTATAAACAAAGTTGACTTTAAACCTCTGGCATCAAAAAAATGCTTGTGCATAATGATGACATAAAATTGGGCCACATTAAAACAATTTTCTGTAGATAATGTCTAACTGATCTGTGACATATATTGGGCTCCTGTTAAATGACAAAAAGAAGTGCCAATCTTTTATCCGCTGCTAACCTCATATCATATTTCGTTCCAAATTAGAATTACATAATATGCAGTTTGTTTAAATGAAAATAATGTCAAATTCACAATCACATAGTCTCATCATAAAAATAATTCTTTTAAAAATGTTGTCATAAAAATCAACCAAAACATGTCAAGTTGGGTGGCAGGTAAATATAGCATTACTTCATACATCAGCAAAGATGCCAATCATTCTGGGATATGCATCAGGTAAAAATAAAAATTTGACTAGTGCAACAGCTGAACAATAGTGAGAGAATATATGACAATAATAACCACGCCCTCATTGATTCACTTGTGATGAAAACCTTGAAACTTTATGAAAATGCACCTCATACATATTCTGGAACGGTTGGCATCTCTGTTTTTATTAACCATTACACAGACAAGGGACTGCTGCATGTTTACTCTATGTTCCTAGTGGCCACGGCAGACAAGTTTCAGAGTGCCAGCAGCAAAACGGGATAGACGTGCAACAACAGTAGGTGGTTTAAGGAAGCGTGAATATGGAGGAGAAACTTGCCAAAATCCCACGACCTGCCCCATTTCATATAAGACTGCAATGGCCATCAAGAACGCTGTACACTCTAAACCTTGTTATACGGAGAACTGATATATGATCACAAACTCATGTTAGAACAAGATGATTTTAGGGATCCTAACTCTTTGTATGATATGGTATTATAGCCTTGATACATGTACAAGGTTTCAATATCAAGATATTATTTATCTGGTCTCAAGGACCTCCTTATAATAAGGTTCCACTGTATTAATGTAGCATTAATAATGACAAATACACTATTATCCTAAACAGATGCATGTTCATTCTCTAGTATAAATATCAATGCGAACGTAACTATGACGTCTCCATACAACGTCCTATGTTTGTATGTTGGTCTGTAAAGCCACTGATGCGGCTCAAAATTAATTATGACAGAAAGGAAATTCTAAGATGATCATTTCTTCAGAGTGTAATGGTACTGATGGGTTTCTGCTCTCTGCTATGTACATCACAGCGCCACAGGCTCTAGCTATCAATCTGCAGAAGGAAGAGAAAGTGGAAAAGAAGAAAATTAATGCAATCATAATAATAGTAATACACACCATTTGTAAAGCACTTAATACAAAGTGTTTCTAAGGGCTCTGTGCATGGTTATCCTGCTATAGCATGGCTATCATTTGGCACTTACTGCATTCAAGGAATTTCTTTCTATCAGTACCTATTCACCTCACCTGGATTGAGTGCAGCACTAAGTGGATACATTTGTTGCTGAATGAAATCAATGCCATGGGTGGGATTCAAAACTACAACCCTCGGATTGAAAAGCAAGAGTCAGAACCACTACACCACGAGGCTTCCACCATTGATTCATTGATATTGGATCTAATGATCTGTTGATAACCAAAATTGATAAAGCACTATAAATTATGCAAATAAAATGAAACACATAAACATTTATCTCTTACAAGCAAAATTGCTATTTGAAAGGATGCAAAGGCTCTTACAATTATTCATTTTCACTTTCCTAAGCTGGAGTCAAACTGAATTCAATCATACATATTGCTGTATCCATGTATACTCAGAAGACATAATAATTCATACATACATAGGCAATATCAGAACGGTTGTCAAGATTATATCAGAACCAATACAATTACATAATCTTCAAATATCATCAGTTTGCATCACTGCAATATATCATTAACAATTCACCTACACAAACTTCATACAGTGAATATTGCATTCAAGTTCATCCATTCACTAAATCAAGCACCAAATCAATAGTTTTGTTGTGAGACTGCAGTAAATGAGTGTACAGATTGCAACTTTTACTATGCTGTGGAATGAAGGGTGAAAACAGTAAAAACAATATTTTACGGAAGTAAACACTCTTTTCAGTAACGCAACACAATCTGACATAAAGAAACCGATATTTTTCTAAACTCAAGTTACAAAAACGGTTTTGAGGGGATTATATAGCATTAGAGATTGTCAGCGTTGGTGCTCACCTGAGAGTTATAGGCATCTAATTCAGCATCCAGCTCGGCCGCAGTTGGCGTGGGCTTGTTTCCTCCTCCTCCTCCTCGTCCCCTTCCCCTTCCTCGTGTACCACGCCCCCTCATCCCTCCTCGGCCTCCTCCTCCACCGCCTCGTCTTCCCTGGTTGTATCCACCACCACCTCCTTGGTTGTAGCCTCCTTGATTACGACGTTGACCACCCCTTCCTCCTCCGTCGCCACCTTGCCTGCCTCCACCACCACTCATCTGCGGCCTCCTGCAGGATAAAAAGGAGAATCCAAGGTCACTTGGTCAAATAACGGTAAAGTAATTATAAAAATTGCTATTGTATAGAAGCCAAATTTTTTGCAAATTCACACCTAATGACGTATCATGACAGCTTATAATGGTCATGTTTTAAACATATTTGTACTGAAGTCTATAAGCATTCTTATGAGTCAACATTTTAGCAACTTGGTGGCAAATGAGCAAAAATTTTAGCAAAATCCTGCGTTATTTCTGTCTCTTTTCTTTATCAACCAGATCGAATTTATATACCAGGCAGTGTTACCTTTAATAACAATACGGCCACACAAACAAATTCTGGTGTATATTACCCAAGCTTAGGTGGGAAGCAGATCCAGCTGCTATTGGATCGCCAGCTTTGGCAGTGTTTTTTACCATCTCTCATCATATTGCAATCCAATGTTTGAAAATATCAGAAAGCAATATTCTATATGTAAGCAGATGCTCGTGGTTTAAAAAAGTTGCATCAATATAATTAAAATCATAAATAAACCAAACTATTCCATGTAAATGGGAGAAATCGTCATCGAATTTCAGCGAAACAATAATACAGATCTGATGATCTATGGCATCCTTTGAAGCAGCAGGTCGACAACAATGTAAAAAAAACAGCTTAACTTGTTTAACAACAAGCTTTTTTTTTACCCACAGTTCATACACAGAGTTTCTAAGTTCCCTGGATGATAAAAACGTCTAAAATTTCTTGTAATGGAAATAATAAGAAGAGCTGCACTTTGGTGACATAATATTAACTACATGAACTCTTTGTGAATATGTTTACAGACTGTAATATAAATGGTATTTATGTTGTTTTTTCAAGCAAATCTCAGCATTATAATGAGCAAGACTTGTAAGAATTCAATCTTTTCAATATCCATCATTATGTTGAGTAATTTCTCAGGCCACCTATACATAATTAAAAAATTAACTGAAGAAATATCAACCTAATTACTATGGGCTTTTAACAACATCAGCACAGGACCCTATAATACCCCAACACTAGGGATATCTATAATCTGGCACCTTGACACAAAGAAATGTAATCACTCTCTCCACAAGAACGAAATAAAAACCAGGATGCATGATTACCAGTACATCCTTAAAGTGTTATCCCTTTGTATGACAGCCTTTAGATTTTTGACCAACAATAATCCTTATCAGTTTGAGATATAGCACCGTTTCAATTGAAAGACTGGGATGTCAAGGATCTTGCTCTCCCCATTGTTACCCAGTTTTATTCTCTTCAATTTTAGCACAGGGAACCTTTTCTCTCTACCATTCATACAACGACCAACTTGAAAGTGGATTTAACACTTTGTGTGCAGGCCAACAGCTTACTCTGCTATGTTGAACACATATCATCGATGTTAGGTAAATGGGTACAGTCCTCTACATTGATATCGCGTTTTAATCGTTTCCTAACATTATGATTATTGATAGCTATTCAGTGAATATGTCTACGAAAGGCATGACTTTCCTCATTCCTATTATCAAAGTTTTGTTCTGTATATATTCAGTGGTTGAGTTTTTACTTCATAATCTGGGCTTCACAGTATTAACACCATGACCAGCTTCTGTAAAAGCCTATCTCATCCAAAGGGTTAAAGCACTTCTTCAAGAAAAGATATATTCCAACTCTCTCATGAAATTTGCTAAACATCATTGGATCTTTTTTATAATACTTTTAAACTTTGCATATCAAAAATGGAAAGTTTGGCAAAGAAGACACTGATAAAGAATTCACTAGCCAACTTCAACCCTATGCCTCAGAAAGAAAGTGAAAGAAATCTTACGGTCTTGACTGCATGGGGCTTGAATCAATCTCATTGGCTGACGCAATGAACTGAATATTCATAGGCCGACCTGTTGAAGAAGATTAGAAAATGAACAAAATATAATAATTACATTTAAACATAATCCAAAACGAGAAAGTATTCACTCATTTCATATCATTGTTACATTTGAAATGGTATTATACAGAGATATCAAGACAAAATCAACAAAAAAAAAATAATAATACAGATATCAACTAAACTTCACTGAAGATATAAAACAATATGCCTGAGAGATTCACAATTGTAGCCAACTAATTGTTGATTTTATTGTATATTGACTAAACCAATTTTTGGGCATGTCTACAATAATAAGCAAGGTTCAAATTCAAATGGTAAGAAAAGCGATTTTCAAATTTGGTGAACTATTATTCATTTTCTCTTTGTCATCATACCATTCCAACTAATCATCAATAATAAATCATTATCAAAATAATCAACAATAATTATGAATAGCTTTAAATTCCATTTGAATTGCTCTGACTTGAAACTTAAATTATAGAGGTGTAAGATAAAAAAAAAAACATTTAATATGATGAAAAAAAATACATACCATCTAATGGAACCTGGTTGTACTGTTTGATTGCCTTCATGGCATCGACTCTTCTCTCAAAGATAACGTCTGCTGTGCCAAGACTTCTTCCTGTTCTGTCGTAGTGTACTGCGGCTTTCTTTAGACTTCCAAAGTCTGCAAACAGTTCCTGTGGGGGTAAAAAAATCCATTATACTGTGAATAATTTAGTTTATAAATTGGTATCATTTAGACTTCAGAGCATGACAATAATGGGGTTTTGAAAGAAAGTTGTGAGCAATTGAAAATTGAAAGACTACTCTTACTGGGCCATGGCCCACTGCTTGAAGAATCTTTGCATGAAACTTACAACACCCCTATGCATGATAAATAATAATCATATCTCAACAAAATAGTGCTGAAAATGTGTTACCTATATAAGCATGTAGTCTAAAAAATAATTTGCCCTTTGTCTGACACAATGGGTTGCTGGTGCCACAACAATTGATCAGATTTACTTGTAAAGAAAGTAGGAATTTAGGATTATATTACTTGGAACACTTTGACAATGATGATTATTAAAGAGTAATTTGCAGGAAACGCCCTAGTCACAGAGAAGACCCAGAAGAAACTGGATGGAACATGACTCTATTCAGTTCACAGTTAGCTGCCTCAGAACAAAGCAGTGTGTTGAATCATGTTCAGCCAGGGCTTCTATGTGACTGGGCATAAGCTAACTTTTATATTTCTGTTCTGAGATTGCTATTGGGGTTACTCAAATAAATTTTAACCTCTGTTGAATACAAACCTGAATATCATTATCTGAAACACCAAAATCCAGATTTGAAACGAGCAGCTTTCCAGGGGCATTTGAAGAGATGCCTGCCATACCTCCAGACTGTCTTCTCATACCAGCTCCTCCTTCACTGTACATATCATGCTGCCATTGGTCGGGCATCTGTTTAGGCTGCAAAAGAAAAGATGGAGCCCGGAGTAAAATATGTGACAAGTTACATCACAAATACGGCATAGAATTGACCACATCATCGTCAAGTTACATGTACTTATCACTTGGGAAGCTTTTTAACGTTAGGGAAAATCGGGATCCTACTTCTATTACCGAATTTCCTATCAATATCAGCTTACCCTCAGACGAACTTGTAACAAAATAAATTCTTACTGGAATGGAACACCAACGTTCTGTTAAATTTAGAATGCATGCATCTGCCAAACTTTACATTGACATTGCTCATGGGAGGATTACCGCATGAAGCAATTTGCTATGCATGTTAGCATCATTGCTCCACAAAAGATGATTTGTTTAGCAACTTTTTCACATATTTGACAATACAGAAAATTTTTCAAAATGTTTCCTATGGCCTCAAAGTCTACTCTAAAACTGCTAATCAAATGTGAAAAGCAAATTATTCCCTGTACCGCATATCCACAAAGTAAATGATCATAGACACAACCAAAACAAACAAAGGATGTAGACCAAGCGGTGCTAATACACTTTCGTATCCAGTCGCGAGTACGGAGATGCCTCGTTCTTTAAGCGTCCCTTCGTATGTACATCGGCAGCAGTGCCGTTGGATATGAAAGTGCATAATCACCGATCAAAAACAAAAAGATGGTTTAACATGTTTGATTTCTTCTTGGGAATTCCAAGGATAACGTGTGAAGTACTCAGAGTAACCAACAAGGTGAAGAACATTGTTCGATCTGTATACTCCTTGCATGGATTTGAACTACCTCTAGTTGACAACGCCAAGTATCTCGGAGTGCACATCAACTCCAAGCTTAGCTGGAAGCCTCACATTGACTACACCTGTAAGAAAGCTAATAGCACTCGAGGATTCATTCAGAGAAACCTACGTGGCTGCCCAAAGAAAGTTAAGGAACAGGCCTATGTGACCTATGTTCAACCTATCCTCGACTACTCTTCATCTGTTTGGGACCCCTACGTTCAAGAACAAATCTCACGCCTCGATATGGTTCAGAGAAGAGCTGCTCGATTCTGCATAGGAGACTACCATCCCAGACACAGTGTGACCCAGATGCTCCAATCACTGAAATGGCAGACACTCCACGAGAGAAGGGCCCACGTCAAAGTCACCATGCTATACAGAATACTTCTCGGTTTGGTTGCCATCCCTCCTGAACCACCTTACCTATACCCAGCAACAAGATCGTCTGGACGAAGACCAGCTCAGTTTCTTCATCAGCGGTGCAGACTCAACAGCTTTCAACACTCCTTCTTTCCCAGTGTCATCTGCCTGTGGAACGATCTCCCTGCCAATGTCACATCATCGTCTTCGCTTGAAGTATTCAGAAGACGACTGGTAGGGTTGACGCTGCGCAAGGACTAGAAGGAGGAGTCCGTTTTTACTCGCACAAGGAGCACTTTCAGCACAAACTTTTGTATAAATAAAGTCTAATTTGGAGCTCAATAATACAACTTTTCACACAAGTACCGCACAAAGTACGATATTACTCTTTCCAGAGGAATGTACTCACATTGGAAGAAGAAGAAGAAGAAGATCCTATTCCTATAGTTAAAAAATAAATCAATAGCTATAATGGTCCGCTCACATAAAGGCCCGCGTAATAAAAAGGCACGCATCCAACATGCGCATTGTGTTTATGGCCAAATACGCGCTGGTCAAACTCTGTGAATTGTCTACGCATGGGACTAAGGAAGCTTATGCGACTATAATTTGTTGCTCTAAGACTAAGAATCGAACACAATCGCAAGTTTTTACCAATCCCAATGATGTTATGCTATTTCATATTAATCTATATTATTAATCTATAGAATTTATGTGACATTAGTAAGTAAAAAATACAGCAATAACATTTTATGATTGTCCTTTATTTGCTCGGCAAAGAGCAGTGAGTGCCTTTAAATGTGTTCCAAAATATACGGCAGTAAGACGTCATTAGAAACTGTTTCTGGTCGATATTTGTGCCTTTGGCTTTGTCATTTGTGGTGCTTTTTTCTACTTAATTTTTATTTCTTAATGATCTTCAGAATATTTTCCTTCGAGTGTTCAAAACCAGATAGTTATGATGGTTAGATGGTTATGTATTCGCTCAGAAATGAGGTGCGGGCCTTTATAAAATTTTAGACTTCCATCATACCGCTTCCAAATTGTCACGAATAAAAAAAAAGTTGACCTCCAAGTCCGAGTTTACGACATTACTTTTTTATAATTTTTTCCATTTTCAAATTTTATCCAAATTGCAGTTTAGAGGCCTCTTCTACATCTATTTCTTAAGTTAGATTACAAGTCAAGTCACAGTTTGTTCATGTTTAAAAGACATCTCAAATGTAGGTCAATCTTAGTAAGAATTTAGTTACCCGTGTGTAAGGCGCAGGTCTGCCAGCACCACCGACACCACCTCTTTGTCTCCTCATCGGTCCACCGCCGCCTCCTCCGCCTCGGCCTCCCCGGGCCCCACGTCCTCCACCGCCTCCGCTCCCTCGTCCTCTGCCGCGGCTTCCACCTCTTCCTCTTCCTCCTCTTCCGCCCCGACCTTGTTTGTTTGTCTTGATAATATCTTCAAGACTCATATCAATCTTGTCAACGCTCATGATGCCGTATTTTGCCCTTTCCAGGCACTCAAATCGAAGAAATTAAAGTGAAATTAGTCCCTACAATTATTATAATTCGTTGACACGCGAGACCGTTGGAAGAGGGTTGGCGCTGCACATACAGTACGCGAATTTGGCGTCAGTTCGAAAGCTGAAAAACGAGAACAATAAAATTAAAAATGACGTCATATGGGGTCGCATGTAGGTGCCAATTTAGACACTTGCAAATTTTGATAGAAGACACTGCAAACGAAACGAAAAAAAAATACTTAAAAATAACTGAGAATCAAATGAATCAAAATTTTGTGTTTCTTTAACCGAAACTATATTGATTTATTTTGATAAGTTCATTCTAATCTACCCTGGTACAAATGACCAGTAGCTCATCTCTGTATACGCTGTATAAACTGTAATAAGTAAAATTCCTAAAATAATCTATTTTATGTACAATGTTCAAATACTGTTTCATTCTTTATAATTACTTATATAATTAAGCTCACTGCATATCTGTATCAATGGACAGTATCCACTCTCCATCCTTCCATCACTCCCATAAACTATGCATTCGAATGCACTTTGTACGAATCATTAGTAAAATCTTCATTGTCAAATTGGCACTTCTTGTTTCTCGAAATCTTCAGTTCTCAGAGCGTCATGTGTTGCTGATAAAAATACATTCACATACGATATAATAATATTCTTAGTTTGTTTCTGAATTTGTAAAACATACTAAAAATATATTTCTGTACAAAACATTATTATGAATTGATAGCAATGCTTTTACATTTACTAAATTAGTTTTGAGAAGTTAAAATTTAAGTTATGAGTCGAACGGCTATATACCTCAATGCTTTACGTAGATATCACGTATAACGTGCACAAAGCAGAGGTTACGCGCCGGTGACCCGCGCTATGCTATCACAAATTTTGGCGAGTGCTCGAGAGCAAGGGAATCTTCGGAGCCTCTTCGGAGTGACGTGAGAAAAAGAGTTGTGACATTTTGTATATTAACTTTTAACTTCTTTTTGACTAGTCAGCTTCGTGGTCCTTAATTGCCAAGGGACTGGTGTCATTGGTAAATCGTATATCCTGATTCCTGCGGAACAAAATTGCATGACTATTGCCTCCATGGCATCCTGCAACAGAAGATTAATTTGTGCCAACTTGTTTTGTAGATAAATACTTTTATGCTAAAGGTTTTGTTCACGAGAAGATTTCTATATGAATAGGAGTTATAAAAAAAACCAGAAACCCCTAGATTCACACTCTTTGAATCTTCGATACTAGAGCATACCTCTTAACCTACAGTACGGCACAACTAAAATGATTTGCCACACGTTTCCTGAAACTTATAGGCAACGTTAATTTTTAGTAATAGTTTCGGGGAAAGATTCAAATATCTAGCCGATTTGTTCTGCTGGAAACCGTAACAAATTAAAAGGGGCGCACAGTGAGCTGTGGATTTGTTCCCCCTTTTTTCCTTTCATTTCTTTTTCTTCTTCTTCTTCTTCGATCTTCTTCTTCTTCTTCTTCTTCTTCTTCTTCTTCTTCTTTTTCTTCATTTTTCTCTCTCTTCCTCCTTTTCGCCTTTGTCTTCCTGTCAAGGTTCACAAAAATACGGTTTACCGTTTAGAATTGATCCCTGATCCCATTTAACTTTCTTCTACCATTTGTTGTCCCCCTCCGTCGATCCTTACCCTTCAGTTTCTCGTATGACTCCTCCTTAAAGGGGAACTACACTCAGACATTGAATTGCTCTCATTAAATGAAGAAAAATAAGATGAACAAACTGTGAAAATTTGAGCAAAATCGGATAATCCATTCAAAAGTTATGAATTTTCAAAGTTTTGATTTACACCCCTCATGGGC